>JAPYYV010007961.1:0-13239 GCA_030522625.1 Copidosoma aretas | reverse complement strand
CGAGAGCAGAAATCGAAAAACATCTAAGTTTCCTCTTTTCAAAAGAGTGAAATTCTATTTTTACTCTTTTGAAAAGGAGAAACACAAGTTTGCTCTTTTAAAAAGTAGAGTTTCTTGAATTTCCTCTTTTCAAAAAAGAAAATATCGTTTTTACTCTTTTCAAAAGAGTAAATATTATGTTTACTCATTTTAAAAGAGGAAATTGAAATTCAGACTGGATTTACTCTTTTTAAAGGAGTGATTTTATTAATTTCCGAGAATGCTTGATTTCCTCTTTTGAAAAGAGTAAAAATAGGAATTTACTACTTTGAAAAGAGTAAATCAATAAAATTACTCTTTTCACCTCCAATTTTTGCTCTTTTAACGTAAGAGTGTACTTTGTACATACACAAATTGCAGTTTGTACCTAACATCATAAAAATGATCGTTTTTTGTAGTTCTCCGTCGTTTAATTCGTATTTATGATATCCATATACACATACGCGAGAGCGCCCGTGCGCTTGTTGATGCAATATTTTTTATTTATAAACTAAATAAAAAACATAATCATAATCAAAGAAATTTCTTTAATTAATCAGTTAAACCATACTCATGTATTAAGTAAGAGATAATACACATTACAGTATTGCAAAACATACTATTTTCCTGCCGTAGAAATTTTTTTATAATAGTTACAGTAATTTTCGATTAATTTCTGTTTTATTATACACTTATCTATACAAACATGTAAATTTTGTAGATAAACTTAAACTGTTCATTTTTAAGTATTTTATTAGACCATAGACCATTGGATTCTACTAAGCCTAAAGTTTCACCCAGGATTCCCGGGCTAGAAAACCACTTTATTTTAAACGAATAACACGAGTCTGATTATGTTCTAAAATTTGGATATAGTTTTCTTTAACCACCTATCATTTCGTTATTATTTCTTCCTTATAGAGAAAGCTTTGAATCGATGGAAAGAAATTTTCTTAAGAATGTGTCAGAGACTGTTTTTATGGTATTAAGAATAAAAATGCATGATTTTTATAAAATTTCTGTATGTTGGTATGTGGCTGTGTTTGTGTGTTTGCGTGTGTATGTGTATGTGTATGCATATAATCAGTCATCTTATAGAAACACTGTTATCTATTTTAATAATTAATGGCTTAGAAAGTTCAGTTTTACATTTTCATAGGGGCTTGATATCAATATTAAAGTTTTATACCTTATAAAGGTATTAAGAATAAAAATTGCATGATTTTAATAAAATTTCTGTATGTGGGTATGTGGCTGTGTTTGTGTGTTTGCCTGTGTATGTGTATGTGTATGCATATAATCAGTCATCTTTCAAAAACACTGTTATCTATTTTAATAATTAATGGCTTAGAAAGTTCAGTTTTACATTTTGATAGGGGCTTGATATAAATATTAAAGTTGTATACCTTATAAAGGTTGATATGACGACTTTTTATGTCTAAAATGCGGTTTTCTGCCATTTCAGAGGTAAATAATTTAAACCTTGCTTTCTTTATAATCAAGTCTTATAGAGTATTAACAAAGTTTCATTTCCCATTTTGGAACTTCTGCAAACGTTATGTCATTTTTCACTTTATGAAAGAAACACTGCAATTTTACGAAAAATCAGTTATATCTCCTAAACGCTATGCCTGATTTTAACAATCCAAATTTTGAAAGATTTGTTTTACCATCCCTGTACAGGCTAGAAAATAAATTAAGGCTTAACACACAGCAAAAGTTTTTATGACGATTTTTTCCTGTATAAAAAAGCGGCTTTTGGCGGTTTAAGAGGTAAACAAAGTTTAAATGGATTTTCTCAATAACTAAGTCTTATAGAGTATTGTTACGTAAAATTACACTTGGTATGGTTTGAAAAGGAAGTGTACAGCGAGTAAAAGTAATCGTTCTTACTTTAAGTAGAGACTGAGGAAAGAGCCAAGTGTGAGTCGCAAACCAGAGCGGGTGCGTCTGCTTTTTTCAAGCTTTGGCTCGTCTCCCCTGCACCATCTGACCGAATCTCCCCTTGCCTACCACTCCATCCAAGAGGGCCACTGGCTGGAAAAGGGTAAAACTACGTATAGTCATGCTTTCGTACATCACACGTACGAAGCTGCGATGACGTCGTCTTAGACGGCTATTTTCCTGTATGTAAAGGGTAGGTATTCAACTAATATTTGTGTCCTGTTTGTGTTATACGCCTTCTTTTATTAAGGATTAGAGAGGTAGTTCTTATCTGTTGATCCTTGCTTCTCCTAAGGATTATTTTGGTGCATGTTTCGTGCATACATCTTTATTGTATGTGTAAGTGATCTACCCTTTTGTATATTATATGTACAAATGTTATTATGTGCTAAAGTTACATCATAATTTTCATGCAAGGAGTTTTCCCTTCACTATGTTGTATATGTGCTCTTTTTCAAATGTTTTATGTAATGAGATCTACATAATAAGTGTGTGTATTAAGACTTATAAAATGTTTGTATTAAGATTATTGACAAGGATGTTGACGGCTAGGGCGTTACTGCATTCGATCTATACTACTAGGTTTTTTTGTGAGTATTATATTGCAACTATGGATTTTGATCCTGGTATGTTAATTATTCATATATTAACATAAATAATATTGTTATCCCTATTGCTATTGTTATTATAGTCAAGGATGTAGTTGTAAGGCTGTACTACATTACACAACATTAGTTGCATGTCATGGCTTTTTGCCGTCGAGCCGTTGGCCATTGTTTAATAGCCCTTTGCTTTCGCATTTTTTCGCTGAGCTACTGTACTAGTTTTAAATGTCCCCGAATCAGAATGATAATTGGTATAAGCATGATATTATTGTTGGCCGCTATTTCCTTGGAGGTTTGGCTATTACCACACTAACTGCTACCTGTAAACAGTCTATGACAGATCAATAAAGAGGGGTTCTCCTAGAAGAGGCTCTCTCCTATCTTCTAGTGAAAAGATACAGAAGTCACGTAAATCAACCATCGTATTTTGCATCAAGCATGATAGTTTTGTAACAATATGTTTGTGGCCTTTGTTAATTAACTATTTTATTTGCGCGATTTGATCTGGCGCTTCTTCTTAGACATGGTATTGTTTGACTTAATTTATTTTAATGCTTAGTTTACTTTATAAAATTTTTTTTTTCTGATTGCTTATGGTATTGCATTATTATGAATACAATTGTTTTTGTACTTTACTTTGCTTTTAATATAGTTGATTTTGGTAGATCTTAACGGATGTGCTGATTATGTAACTAATAATCTCATATTTTATTTGACTGCTGTCCATTTACGACATTTATAGTTATTTTGGATCTTTTCCTTTAGGGGAAGGTAAAATGTATATGAAGCTGAGTGGCCGTTGAAAGATGTTTTTTTTCAAATAGGTAAGTTATATTCTGTTAGTGATTGTTAGAGGTACGGTATTATCTCAAGAAGATATCTCTGCAGTTTTTTCCTTCTGCGATACGAAAGCTCTTGTTTGTTAGAATTTTGATGAAGACCTCTGCTCTGGTCGTAAAGCTAATGGATTGCTTTTGGCTGTATGTTGCTTTATGACTGCAGTAACCCTTTCATGTTCATACTTTAGCGCATCCGCTTAGGGCGTTTCGACTGCGCTCGCAAGACTTACGTAGGTTTATATATTTTTCTAGCATATTTTTAACTGTATGCATGTATGTATGATATGTATTTTTGTGTCCGCATTCTTTCCCTGTACTAAGTATAGATAAAAGTGTCGAGTGAAACCCTTCTTTTAAAACTTTCAGTGATTATATCAATCAACATTTACTAAAACTGATTTTGGAGAATATATTTGCGACGTTTCGCTAGCCGTTGTGCCAGCACTATTAGGCTTTAAAACATTTGATGTAAGCTCTAAAATCTTAACACGCAGAATTCCAAAACAGTAGGTTTACATTTTACCGGTACAGACGAGAGTTTAGAACAATAATAAGTACATATAGTAAAACTGCGCTTACAATATATACATATGGTTAGGACGCAAGTACAAGACACATATATATTTATTCATTTTCAGAACTATGTGGTGACACATCGTTAGCTAACAATATACTGATAATGAACGAGCAAAAAAAGTACTGTAGGCTTTGAAAAGCTGAAAGAAAATAGACCACAGGTAAATAAACCGGGCTACAGTGGATTGACCTTCCTCACTAGGTAAAAATATGTTTTATCAGGTAACAATATGTCTTTTTTCTTGTAAATACTATATCCATCATGATCTATGTATATCGTTCCCGAGATCAGTATTTCCTTGTAATTCGGTTCAATATCTTAGTAGTTATGGTAAATTTGGTTGACATAAGCTCCAGATTCTGCGTTTTTATTATTTTTGTGCTTTTTTGTGCGAGTATGTTTAGCCCTTTTTGTTTTACCTGTGTAAGATACTGGACAACTAAAATGTTTACAGTCAAATTCGTTGATGATGTTAGTTCAATCCGACTATTCCGTATTATCCTCGTTCAACAGTATATTATTTCTTTGTTCATAATCGGGTTATAGAAATATTCGATGGTGTTAGTAATGTTGAGATTTTGTCATAGTTATTTTTTATGTAAGGTGTGCTTACTTCGCAAAAAGGTAGTGTAGATATGTAATTGTTTTTTTATACATATTTTTGTTTTTTATAGATGTATGATGTATTTATGTATAAAACCTAACGGATAGCCATTTTTCATAAAAATTATAAAAACCCTTACCGCATGTCACCAATAGCTTTGTAACCAATGATATTTTTGTATGTAATTTATCTAATGTCACAGTTTCTCAAGAACTCCTGACTACCGTTACGGTAGGCCCGAATCGTAATGTACCCTTGTCATTTAATCCTCGTGACACAGTCACGGTAATTTAAAATAATAAATCGACCCTCTTCGATCCTGATATAGATGTGCACCACAGGAATAGCATACGTCACGAAAGCACTGACTTTTTACGCACGACACACCAAAATTAATCGCGTACATTTAAGACTGACTGACAATATGCTTAAGTTGTTAATGCTTCCAGGTTGTTCTTAAAGAACAATCTACATGTCTTTTTACAACGGCCAACAATGTCAATATGACAATTTGTCTGACTAGAACTTCTTATTTTTGTATAATGCCATATTTCTTATCTGATGAGAACACATACAAACAAATGTCTATCAATACGCTAGTTCCATCGCAAAAAAGAACGAGTTCTGGTTCAAATAAGTTAAACGATAGGGGCTTTCTTCCAAAAACATATCACAAAGATGCCTTGAATTTGACGGACGCAACAGTAGAAAAACTCTATTGGTTACCAAAGATTGCCAGAGATAACATACCTCTGTGTCCAATAGTCTCTTTTATTAATAGTCCTGCATGTTTACTTGCCGAACATATCCTCAAAGCATTAAGAAATTCTGTCGATGTACCAAAATAACATATTAATAACAGCTCAGGATTAAAAAATTGATTAAAAATATTAATTTTATCAAAATCGCAGACTTATTTCGTAAGATGTCAGCTCGCTGTTAACTAGATCCCACTTGATTTAGTTCCAAACAGTATCGATAGACGAACACAGACTATCATAAAAAATTGTAAAATTCCGATAGACAAGATCAGAGACTGTAAAAAATTTTTATTTAAAAATACGTTTTCTTCATTTAATAATAATAATTAACAATAAATCTCTGTCTCGCCCATGGGCTCCCCCGACAGGGGGTCAGTTCTACACAGACTGATTCAACACGCAATGCTTTTTGTATATACATAGATAACCTCCTGTCGGCTCCCCCCTCTCCCTATTATTAGCAAATCTTAAAACTAATGACCCGGAAACAAGTTGTTTGACCACGTTAAAAAAAAAAATTCGATCGTTCTCCTGCCTGTTATTTCCGCTATATCGCTGACATACTACTTTGTATAATAGAAGACCGCATTAATTAATTACAAAAAATTTTGTATTCTTATCATCTTGATTTAAAATTTACTTAGTAACTCAAAAAATACAACGAAATAAACTTTGAAGATGTAACTATTATTAGAAACAACAATTACCTTAGATTTGACTGGTTTCTGTGATCCACTTTTTCAGGAAATCCCATATCTAGACCAGTTTGTTGCAAAGTGGGCCTACCTGATATAAAAATAATTATGACAAAATATTAACATTATTAAAACATCACAATATTTCTATTTATCTCATTAATAATAAAAGTATAATGAAAATTATACTGTTGGGCAACGTTGATAAGGATAAGTGGAATTTAGACTAACGTCGTCTACAAATTTAAGTATTAGCAATTGGGTGCCATACCCAGGTAAAACCCGCATAGCTCTTAGTCGGGCAGAATTAGCCAAGCACAATGCTAAAACCTTTGAAAGTACAAACAGCAATAAAAAATTTTTTTCTATAGATTTTTACGTTGGTATAAATATATTCGTTTTGCACAACTGTAGAAATGCAGCGCGGCTGCCAAAAAAATCGTCAAAAAATGTAAAAACAGGTTTTTTGCAATATACCGGTAAGCTACGCGTCTAGCGGTAAAAAGTATTGAGTAAAAAGAAAACCGCAATAAAATGACAAACAAAATGAGTTTTACTCGGTCCCAATCGGTTTAATAGTTTTTGCGCAATCGGCAAAAAACCGAGTTTTTTGGCCATTTTTTCGAAATTTAATAACTCTCTATTTATATATTATAAAGAGCCGAGATTTGAACTAAAGGTAGATATTAGAGCTTCTAATATATGTACGAAATTTGAGCTTGATCGCATGAAAAGATTTGCAAGCCGCAGCAAAAACTAAAAAATGGTCCTCTTGTAAAATGGCCCTAAAAAAGTTTGTAGACTACTTACAGACTTTTCAAACCTCTTATTCTCTTCCTCTAATCTTTCTCTACAATATTTCAAAGTTTTATAAAGTTAAAGCGAGTTAAAGTCTCTCAAACGCTCATCACAAAAACATTGAGGCTTTGACGGCGGCTCGGCCGCGCGGCGGTGCCCGTTTAGCCGCTATAGGCCCAATTCCACTGCAATCCGCTCGAAAATTTTTTGAACTTCTTTTCTCTATTCCGTCATACGTAGACCACGCCGGCTACTCTCCGACCCCTCCATTAACATTTCAACGGCTTCTTTTGAACAGTCGAGCAGCTGGAGTGCTCGAGTCCCATGATTGGTTGGCATATGTTTTGAATGCTCTACTCCTGGAAGCGGGGCCCCGAACCGTTCAGTCTGCTTCCACTGTACTTCAAGCAATATCGTGTTGTTGTATCATTAGTGAATATAGTATATACGTTTTCTAATACAACTACTTTACAAATCGTCATCAGAAAACGACTAAACCAGAAACAGAAACATTTTATAGAATACGTGAGTACTATAATATATATGATTCTTACTTAATATCTTATATGCGAATTGTTTAATCGGATACTTATTGAACAAAAACTTTTGCATATGATCGTTATAAAAATAACATCTCATTATCGATTTCGGTATTATGTAAGAGTAGAAATTTTTCCGAATAATTTTTACACATATTTGTGAAGATGATATACAGATAAGATTTGTTCTGTTGCTAGTATTTCATACCTACTACATGTTTACATGTTTTTATTTTATTACTGCTCTCCCTTCGGTCTTCTGCATTTTTATAACGGTACTAGGTATACGTGAGCGCCTTATAGAAGCGGGTAGAATGGAACCGTTACTACTACACTTACTTTTTCTATTACGAGAGCGCGATAAGATAAATAAAAATACCCCAACGTATTGACGTATCGTACAATACACATCCAGTTTTTGTCGAAGGTTTGGTTCTACTACTATTATTGGTATTTTAATTAAAAAACATTTTTTTTTGTGCAGATAATAATTTCACCATAGAAGTCGACAATTAATTGTGTTTGATCTGCGACAAAAGCATTACTGGCAGCCCATGCAGAATCGTTTATGATCGCGCGATCGACAATCTCATTACTGCGAGTCACAAGCGTATGGACAAGAAGTATCTCAAGTTTAGAAAATTGAGAACATTTAAAGTAGACTGCTCCTGCAATACTGCATACACACGGAAATCTAGTATGAAAATGGTAAGGCGTTCCAAATAAGAACAAAAGAAACTACAATCTGACCCGAGTTACGGGATAAAATAGTACACTAACACTCAACGAGTCGCGCTACGAACAGTTCGTGAAAACAGTGAACCGCTCCTCATTTAAACTCCAAAGTCTCCCCCCAACTGAGGGAGCAGCCGCCTAACATTGCTTCGGGGTTTACTTGCAGGTGCAGACGTGGCTGGGTAGCCCCAAGAATCCCACTGATTGGGGCTGGAAGAGTACGCCAAACGGTTTAATGCCAGTGTACACTAAGGACGAACTATTTCCTCCAGATGTAATAAAAAAAATCTCAGGCAGATGCGTCAGCGGCTGTCAAAAGACTTCGTGCAGTTGTAAGAAGCATGGATTGTTATGTTCGAACTTGTGCCTTTCCTGTCGTGGAATTATTTGTTTGAATGTCGAACAAACTTAGTTCAACGCACTTGAGGATCCCACGACAGCAGGCATAGAGGAGAATTTCAATGATATGCTGGTGGAATTAGGGATAAAAAGAGTTAGTGATGATGAGGAAGTACAAAGTGAAGAGAATAAAAGTAAAGAAGAGGAAAATGATGACGAAGAGAGCAAAATAGAAGTAGAAGAGAGTACAGGCGCAGATGTATAGTCGGTAGAGCAGATTATAAAAATACGAAAAACAAGATCTCCAATGAACGTTTAATATTATTCAAGAATATCCTCTTGAATTGTCCATTTACAATTCATTTTTGTATTTGTACCATTGTGAAAAAAAATGTGTAATTGCGTGAATAAAAAAAAAATAAAAAATCTATAAAATTTTTTTTTTTTTATTGTCGTTATTACGTAACAAGAAAAACAATTTTAATAATAATATCTTTAAAAGACTGTGTTGTAAGCATTTCATAAGCATACATTTCTTTCCCAAAGTAATAATGAGAGTTTTTCGACCGAACGAATTATTAGCCAACTTTTGAGAATCGGGCCTATAGCGGCCAAACGGGCGCCTCCGCGCCGCCGAGCTGCCGTCAAAATCTCAATGTTTTTGTGATGAACGTCTGAGAGACTTGTACTCGCTAGAATTTTATGAAACTTTGACATATTGTAAAGAGAGGTTGAAGGAAGAGAATGAGAGATTTAAAAAGTCTGTAAGTAGTCTACAAACCTTTTTAGGGCCATTTTACGAGAGGACCATTTCTCAGTTTTTGCTGCGGTTAGCAAAAATTTTGATTGTGATCGAGCTCAAATTTAGTACATAAATTAAAGACTGTGATATCTACCTTCAGTTCAAATTTTGGCTCTTTATATTATATACAACGAGAGTTATTAAATATCGAAAAAATGGCCAAAGAACGCGGTTTTTTGCGGATTGCATAAAAACTACTAAACCGATCAGAACTAAACATAACTTATTTTGTTCATCTTTTTATTGCGGTTTTTTTGTTACTCAATACTTTTTACCGCCAGAAGCGTAGTTTACCGGTAAATCGCGAAAAATCTGTTTAGACAGTTTTTGACGATTTTTTTGACAGCCGCGCTGCGAATCTAAAGTTGTACAAAATTATTATGTTTATACCAACGCAAAGATCTATTTGAAAAAATTTTTTAATTGCTGGTTGTAATTTCCTTGACGCAAAACATAATTCTGCCTGAGTATCTACAGATTCGCCAAAAAGAGCCCAAGAATAATAAAAATATTGAATTATCAGCTTATTACCACCAAATTCACCATTATTACGAATTTGTCTAGGACAATGTAAAAATCTTATACATATATCTGAATTACAAAAAAAAGGACTAATCTTAGAGATGATACACATAAAAAATGATGGACAGAGCAATAAGAAGAAAAAAAGACGTATTTTTACTAAATGAGACCTGTTTTCAACGATTAAAAAGTTTAAACCCTAATTGCCCGGTCTATTTATTTGTGTTCTATTAAGATTTACGCTTTTTAATGTCCACCGTACTTTTTCTGCTCGATTTTTATTATTATATTATGAGCTATCGCTGTGTTAGCACCTAGTTCTCATGATGACTAGATTTACATGTGTATTGTACTTGCGTTGTTACCGTATACATGTATCGTACACGCATTTGAACCATATACACTCATTATTGTACTAGACCTTTATCTGTTTAGGTGAATATTTAGCCTTCTGTTTTGTAATTTGGTGTCTTTGAAATCCAAAGTGCATATCGCATTGTTTTTAGCCTGATATGACTGACACAATGGCTAGGGAGAGGTTCCAAATATACATTGTTTAAGTAAATAGAATTCAAAGTGTAATCATTTATAAACTTGACCCTCACTGATCGTGGATGCCTCTCGGTATTTGAAAAATAAAGGGCGATTATAATGATCAGTCCTGGTTTCCATTACTCTTGCAAGAAAGAACCAAGGAAAAAAAGAAAAAAAAGTGTATCATCGTACAGCCCAGAATACCGGCAATCTTTTCGCTAATATAGAAAAGAATGTATGATCATACCATAGTTTAACAGAACCAGATATTATAATCATTTATTTAAATATTTCCTGAAAGTTTTGGAAGAAGCTTAAGAATCGACACTTTAACAGAGACTAAGTACGGAGAAAAAATTTGGAAACAAGAACACACATCATACCTACATACATGAAGTAAAAAATATACTGTTAAAAGAAGTTCTTCCTCAGTTAGTCTACAACGTTTACGAAAATTGATCAATTAGTTAATTCATTTTTAAACTTGCCCCTAACTGATTGTCAATCCTTTTGGTATTTAGTAACAAAGATTTTTTGTAAGGAATTTTATTTTGGGACTATAACTAAATGCATGGTTGATAAAAATAATTCTTGTGTGCAAATATCGTAACTTACCCATGTTACGAATGTTCATCAAAGTGATTAATTATATTTCATAATGCTAGCTCTCGCGTTTCACACTTCCATTGAATCCCACCCATCATATTTGTATTAGTCATTTTCAGTAGATCATATTATCTCGTTTTATCTTACTTTTTCCCCGATTTCTTTGTAACAGCACTTTGTTTTTATAATAAACGAGAATTTTTTTGTATATTACCTGCTGTTATGACGTTTTTTTCATTATGCTGCTATCGTTACTGCAGTACTATCCATAGTTTATTGAATTTTGTATTACATTACAATCTCTAGATTTTGTTTTTGCATTTAAGTAATATGCTTGACATTTTATTTCTATTTACTCCTCTAAATTTTTAATATTTTTATATGCAAGAGATGACGATGTAAATCAATTATCTTATGTAAGGGTTGCCAAATATTAGTCACTAATCGTTTAATATTTTTATTTGCCCCATGTGGGATTCACAGCTATTGTGCTATATTAGAAAAAATCCTAATAACTTTCTATTCCTCCTTCTATCTTTGCTAGTTAAGAATAAGTTTATTGTAAAACTTTAGTTTTATACGTTTTTCCCCCTGCATTAAATGTCTTTCAAAAAAACATTATGATGTATATTTCTTGTGGCATGTCCACGGCCTGCAAAAAGTTAAAAAAAAGGAAAAGGTTCTGAGTGCTTGTTCGTGTCCAAAATCCAGCAATTCGTCTGAGGTCTCTGTTGTATGTTATGCCCGTATTTTCGTGCTCAATTGTCTTTTTGCGCTGATAAAAAAAGTGCAGGAACGTGCGGGCCCATCTTTAATTTGCAAAAGTGTGCCTTTTTGCACGTGTGCTTTATATCCTGTCATATAGTTTGTGTCGATGCCTGCCTATTCTTCGGTGGAAAATTTTCGTAAGGTGCCCGTTCTTTCTTCGGTGATTCTCTTGGCATTACTTTTCTGATCTCGTTCTGGGTTGATTGTTCGATGTGTTTTCCCTTGAAGTTCTCGTCATGATTTTTAAGTGCATAGTGACTTTCTAGCAGCTGCAAGATGGGCTGTCACACCTTACTTATTAATTCTAGTCGCGAGCCGGTGGCTTATGCACTATTATCCATGTACAATGTCTGGACCATGATTACGTAAGTCCTGTAACTTCTCTTTTTTTTTATTGTATTTATATATTGCTTTTTTTCCTTTTCAGCTGAGGGTATCTATAGTTTTCTACTAGTATCTCTACTTCAGCTAGCACGTGCTATTGACTGTTTCTCGCTGGCTTATTCATACTCGGCTACTACCAGTGCGGCGTTTTGCGTTCCGCGGTGGATGTTTAGGCATTAGTGGCACCTGTCCAGATAGCCTCGTGTACATTGCCCTTTTTTATTCTGCATTGATGATTCGGCTTTTCTGATCTGCCAGGATGATGGCGTCAATGTACTGATCCACGTTTAAAGTGCGGAGTACTTACTTCCTCTGTGGTCAGGTTTGCTTAGACAGGTTCGGGAGTATTATTTAGCTGGGCGAGGAACGGGGAGTCCTCCGGCCCGCGCAGCTTGGCTTCCTTCACGACGCACTGCCTCTTGCACCCTACAAAATTAATATTTGGCTGACATTTAGCGTTGGCATTGTTTAAAATGAAATATAACAGGACTTAAAATTTTACTCACCGAATTTTGAAACAATACTTCATACGTACGTATGGTTTTTTTTAATATCTTTACATTTTTCAAAAATATTTGTTCATGTAAGCGCTGAATCAAGGTAACGTTCCATAAGAGCCTATGTTATCACCCTCATTTTCATTCGCATAATTTTTTTCATAATAACCTACAACAAATATTTAAAAAATTCATATAAGTTTTACGTATTTCAGACTTTCAAGAAAAATCAATATCATTGTGATCTCTGCATTTTATTAGTACTCCCAAACCTCCTTAAGGCGAAAATGAACGAAATGGATACTGATGTAAGTGAAAATTTTTACTGAATAAGTAAATTTTTTTATCAAGGAAATAAGTATTATTATGTTTCTTCGTGTATACGTATGATAACCAATTAATTTACAGGCCTAAATTTTGATAGTTCTCCATTCACCTCTAGGTCGTTTTTATATACTTGTACTTTTTATTCTTATCTCTGTTTTGTGTGATCAGTATTGTGAACGTTTTTATGATATTATTGATTAATGTATTTACCCTTTATTATTATCTTTATAATCCTCATAATATTTATTGTTCAGTTTAGAATGAACATTTTCTATAGTGCGTGAAATATTATTGCATAATATTTTCTAGTGCCGCGTTTAATTACAAATCCTTGCTGTTATAACT
>JAPYYV010007960.1:0-16986 GCA_030522625.1 Copidosoma aretas | reverse complement strand
AGCCTCAGCCCCCCTACAAAATATCGAAAAATGTGTTGTTTTCTCCGTTATTCATTTCCGTTTTGACCCTACACGGACCCCCACATTTTTAACGCCCTCCCTTCCCACGCCCCTTATGCTCCTCAACAGTTCTCCCAGACTCCTCCTCGCCTCTAATTTTTGATACGTTATTCCTCATGTAACTAACAATGCACAATTTTTCATTGGTTTCCTATTTCATAGTTACCCCGAAGATGGCCGAAATCACTCGTAAGAAGTCAATAACTCATCGATTCATCAAAGCCTTCCCATAATAAAGCACATGAAAAACATGATAGATTTATAAAAAACATCATTAATACAAACATGGTTTCCGAAATGTGTAAAATATGATTGCAAGTCATTTAATGTTACCCAGAATGCACCACTTCGAGGTAGACTTGCTTAGCATTCCATGTGCATGTGTTTGTGTACAAAATTTTTTTTATTTTAGTAGAAAATATCTTAAAAGTATAGTGCTATTATTGTTTAAGATCAAATTATAACAATTTTGTACCAATATTATTTAAACTGGTCGAAAACTTCATTCTAAACGATATTTTCTATTTCAGAAAAATTTTCTAATACATATTGAGACAAAATTTTTTCTGGATTTTTACATCTAGATAATGCAACATGCAATTGACCGTGTCAAAGTAATGGATTTTTCAAGTATAAACTTAATTTATAAAAACTCTGACATTATGACTTATTTAAGGTAAATGCCCCTATAACCAAACCCTTAAGAACCTTAAGAATTTACAAGCCGTAAAAATAATGAAATAACTATTTTTTATTGGCTTTGTTTTATCCCTGTGGTGGTCAATAATGTGATGAAGTGAGTAAAACGTCAATTAATGATAAATTAGACAGGTTAAGGTTTAATTAACGAATACTTATATACAGCTCCCCATACCGATAACTAAACATACAAGAATTAAGGTGCCCCTGTGTTCAAATTTTGATGTACCTAAAGTTGATCGTGCTTTGTTTGTGTGAAAGAGGGTTTAATGTATGAAAGAAAAAACATTTTTTCGCTTAGAGTACACGTATTCTAATAAAGTTGATTGCAGGAAAACGAATAAAAATAATATTAACAATTATTTATAATAATAGATACCTGTGGTAAAAGTATTTGAGTTATAGATTAGAAGTGCGGTATAAAGCAGGTGTTCACTTATAGGTACCCTCTCAATAAACTGTGTACCTATAAATAAACACCTCTAATATTAATAAAAAAGTTAACAGAATCCAAACATAAATTTTCTTCAATAATTTTATAATTTATCAAGCTATTGCTAGTTCTCTTTTTTTGTATAAAAATATTATAGAATGTTTATAACAGCCTTAAGAAGATATGAGTCTTCCTTAGCAGACGGCTTACGAAAAGCAATGCTAATCGGTCGAGCATCAAGCAAGGATATTCCAAGTACAATTATTTGTATTAACTTTCATTTTATTGATGCAGAACTTTTTATACTCGTAGTACTCGTATGTAAAAGTCTTAAGAAAGTACCTAATCTGACAAATGTAGTGTGCAATAGTTATTTAAAATGTAATTGGCTAATATATGATGATCGTTCAGTTATAGATACTGTTCAGTTATAGGGGCACTTACCTTGTACTCATAGAAAAAGCTAATTGTAAGGGAAATTGTTTTCCATATGAAAAAGTGTTATAAAGAGGAAGTACCTGTATTTAAAGTTATTTTGGGTATGAACACTCCTACAATTTTCTCACCAGTTATAATTTCAGCCTTAATATTGTGTTTAAATAGTTAAGTTATTCTAAGTCTTGTTCCGTTACAGAATCCTTCTGAAATACATAAATTTCAAATTAACATGACTATAGCATTTTTTTTCAAATTCAATTCATGAGGTGGAAGACCTTTTCTGATAGAGTTTAAGTATTCCGCTGGAAATTTTATGTATATGTCATCGTCAATTTTGTCAACCCCTTTAAAAGTTGCGTTGTCTACACTGTAATAAATTACAGTTTCTCCGGCCATTTTATTTAAAATCTTATCATTTAAAAAATAGTGAATTTATTATGAGATGTAAAAATAAGTATATTTATAGAAAAACTATTAAAAGTATCAAAAGTTTTCGAACAAACATCATTTGTTCTTCATTTTATTGGAATTTTAAAATATTCAATTTTCCCTTCTTCTATTTGTAATAGTAAGGATCGAAATTTTTTATCAATTAAACTTACATTATTTTTTAGTTTCAAACCTTTAAAATATGGCAGCGTGTTAGTGTGTTGAGTATGCTCTGCATACAATGTAGGTGGCACCTACAAGCTTCTATAATTGTTACGTTGACGGTAAAATATTCAAATAGTTATGTAGAAGCATTGGAAGAGGCAGCATAAAATATGTTCTTCGTGTAAGAAATTTAACGAGTGCGGTGAAGCGAGGCGAGGGTTATACTTACCGAAACACCGAAAAACAAGCGCGCGTCGGCCCAATTTTCGATTGCAGAAAAATGTATAGTATAATGGGTTTTTTTTTCATCCAATAGTTAGGAAGAGTATCACTTGACGAAATCAATTCTAGATCTTGAATAAAACAATGAGATCAGAAATCAGTGGAATGATGAGAGATATCACCTTACACGGCCTAAAAGACATGATAGAGATGTCATTTTGGTAACAAATGATCATCATTATCATGTCTTACAGATATTAGTTATTATCATTGATGGTATCTTCTGATGATCACTATAGGACATCATTTTACTGAGATTGTCTGATGTCCCTCGGACATATTTATGATTACGATACCGTATTACTACCCACAAAAAATTGAGGTGACAACCGACACTGTCGGTTTACTGATATTATGAGAAGTTGTTTGAAAGATATGGTATAGATGTCAGCACAAACGATATGCCGTATAGACATCGTATGGTTGACTTTCCAATGATATCTGTGAGACGTCTTTTAATGATGACTCTAAGATATCACTTTTAATTATATCAATTTAGGTGTTATCAAAATCTTATAAAATTTGAAAGACTGCTCAGTTATCATTTTAAAATAATAAAATGACAAAATTAAGGTAACTGCAATTGTCAGTGAAAGAGATATCTAAATTCATAATTTGTTAGACATTATCTTTAAGACTCTTCAAATTCATATAACTTTCATACATATTTTAGCAAAATTGTGTACAGCTGGCTTGGTGCAGTGGGTAAGCGTGTCAGCTCAATAAACGCGACTGATCTAGGTTTGATTCTCGATTACAGCCAAATTTTTCAATAACTGATTAATTCAATTTCAGATATCCAGCATCTTAAAATATAATTTACAAGGTAACTTTGATTGTTATACGACTAATTATTTCTAAAAATGTTTTCTGCAATCACTGAATAGTTACAGCAATCAACGTTTCATATTTATTACAATATAGAAACAAATAATAAACAAATATGTTATGAATACTTATGGCTTAGATATCAGTATTCAGACAATAATACGTCATCATTTTTTACATGTCTGTCAGATATCGGTCAAAGTTCATCTATAAGATACCAAATGCTTGATAACATTTTTCAGACAACTCTATGATACCTTACAGATAAAACAAGAAATCATATCTATTAAAAAGATATAATGTGACATCAGTAATCATCTCTGTGTTTTCTGGGTGCATAAACACTTGCACTTGATGCATTGTTGGGCTAGTCATCAGAGATATAAGAAAAATTTAATCCTAACAACTATTTCGCATTTACGTTCATAGTTATTTTACATAATAAACAAATTAAACGAACCAAACTAATAAGTGCTGGTATCTTGACGAGCAAAACGAATGAATCAAACGAACCAAACGAACAAACGCTGATTAGATTTGATGTAAACGAAAATGAGTAAACAGTTGAAAAATTATTGCAGTTCGTGAACGGTTATCGTAATTGAGAGAGGTTGGCGGCGGAGCGGACTGATCTTCACAAGGGGAGGTCAGTTTTAGTCGATAGAATCCAATCCTACCTCTGGTTTTTAACTTAAGGTGTCTTTTTAATATTTCCCCGCCTACCCCGTTCACAAAAAAAAAAAAAATTGGGTAATAAATCGCCTAGAGTACTCTTTGCATTGTGAGAGAATTCAAGAATGCACTTTATACAAAATAGAAACTCATTGTAAAGTGTTAGAAATATGAACATAATGATTTCATATAATACAGTCAAGAGATAATGTAACACGGTGGTTCTTCAAGGTTTTTGCGTAGCAGCCGTGGGAAGCCGCAGGGAGTGTGGGAGACAGAGCGAAACGCTACAACTTCTCAAAATAATACTATCAGATGAATTATTATTTTTGGATTGTTCATGTGGTAATAATTAGATAAATGCGGGGGAGCTGCGTGGAAGCTGCTGGGAAGTATGCGAAGGAGGCAAATAAATTTTGCTGGGGAACATCGAGGGAGCGCAGGGAAGCGCGGGGGAGTTAACCCAAGAAAAAGTGGGGTTGATATTTACGTTTAAGTAAACAAATAACCTCGTGATTTTCGAGGGAGCTTCAAAGGAGCTGCAGGGAAAGTGTTAGGGAAGAGTTCCGTCCAGATTTGAGAATTCTCTAGGACTTACCTTCCTGACTTGATAAACATATATATATATATATATATATATATATATATATTAGTAGAGCCCTAGTGATTTTTGCCGGAGAACAGACCTAAGATCTTTATTCTGTCGGTACTGCCGGTTTTTCATGGTACAGTCAAATCTGTCATTTGATCGACAACAGAGTCTCATTGATAGATAAAGCAGATTGCCATGCTAAAGAATTTTTCGAAAAAATTTTGGCGATCTATTCAAATATACGTTTGAATGTTTAATATTGATCAAAATACTCAATTTATACCATTATTATTAATAACATAAGAACTGATACCAGGGGACCCAGATCGCTGACTTTCCTCGCGTTTCAATTCATAATACTATTATTCATAACATAAAAACTAAAACCAGCTAACCCAGAGCGCTAAATGATCTTGCGTTTTAATTATTAACATTATTATAAATACCTTAAGGACTAATACCAGGTGACACAAACCGCTCAATAATTTTGCGTTTCGATTAATAACATTATTATTAATATCATAAAAACGAATACCAGGTGACCCCAACAGCTAAGTTTTCTCGCGTTTTATTAATGACATTATGAGTACTAACATAAAAACTAAAACTGGTTAACCCAAAGCGTTTTATTTTCTTGCATTCCAGATATTAACATTATTATTAATAACACAATAACTAACAACAAGTGATCTAGAGCACACAATTTTCTCGATTTTTATTAAATAACATTTTTTTAAATAAAATAACAACCAATACCAAGTGATCCGAACCGGTTAATTATATTGCGTTTTAATTATTAACATTATTAATAATATCATAAAAACTAATACCAGGTGACCCATAGCGCTCACTTTCTTCGTGTTTTAATTGATAACATTACTATTAATTACCCAAGAATTAATACAAGGTGACCCTGAGCGCTAAGTTTCCTAGTGTTTTGATTAATAGCATAATCGTTGATAACATAAGAACTAATACTACAGGTTACCCAGAGTGCTGACTTTCCATGCGTTTTAATTAATAACATTCTTATTCATAACATAAAAACTTATAATGGGTCACCGACAGCGCTGACTTTACTCGCGTTTTAATTAATCCCATTATTATTAATAACATAAAAACTAAAACCAGCTAACCTAAATCCCTTAATTTTTTCGCGTTTGAATTAATAACATTATCATTAATAACATAAGAACTAATACCAGGTGACCCAGGAGCTGAATATTCTCGAGTTTTTATTAATAACGTTATAATTAGTAACATAAGAACTAATACTAGGTGACCCAAGCCGCTCAATTTTCTTGCGTTTTATTCAATAACATTATCACTAATAACATTATAAGTAATTCCAGGTAACTAAGAGCGCCTAATTTTCTCACGTTCTAATCATTTTCATTATAATTAATAACATATGACGTAATAACAGGTGGCAAAAAGCGCTTGATTTCCTCATGTCATTATTAATAATATTATTTATAAAATTAGCCCTACAAATGGTAAATTCTGCGCATTTATTTGCTGGGCCTTATTGATTATAAATGTATCATCCTAATTACAAGCAACGGAACCATATTAATTCCTGTTATATGTTATCCTGGTTTTATACACAACGCAATAATCATCTTAATGTTTCTTCGCTGCAAATTATTCTACACCCACACGTTCTTAATATATGTCAGTTTTTAGGTTCGAAACATAAGTAGAGTATGGATCCAGTCAAAATCAGACATTTCGAGATACAGTTGACAAACTGTATTAACAATCTATTTATATCAGTATTACCTAAACTTAATACTAAGCCTTACTTACAGAATGATCACTTACCTGAATGTATACAATTGTCGTTAATTCGCAAATGTTTTTCAATCCTGAATTTATATGTGAGTAATACTTATCACGATGAGAACTACTCGGAGCCGCTTTACGAACTTCTTTTTCTGCTAAGAAGGACAGCTGTTCTCTCTTGGTCGTATGTGCACCTATCTCGTACGACTAAGTTTTGGCGCTAAGCGCTTAAACTTACATCCTCCCCTATTAAGTCGGAGGACGAAACCCTATAAGTAAGGAACGAGTTTGCTGTTGTGAAAAGGTTCATTTTTCCTGTATCTGCTATCTAATAAATAAATGGTGTCAGATATTTTTTCTTTTATTTTGTAATGTCCTGACCTTGTTACATCTAGCTTGTCTCCCTGCTGGATATAAACTAAATCACCTATCCTAAAATCAGTTTTTTTAACGTATCTATCATAATAAAACTTATTTTGCATATGTTTTTTTTTAGTTTTCTAATGCTAGTTTTCTGTTATTTTGTAAGTTGTTTATGTTGTTCTCTTTCATTTTATTTGGCATAAATTGATTATCTATCCCTGTTTGCAAATAATTTGGAGTGAATCCAGTTAAATAGTGTATGTTGTTATTGTATTCTTTTATACAATCTTCCGCTATAGTTGGCCAATATTTACCTTTATCTTCATAAATTTTACATCCGATTCTATTCATTAAGCTCTGGTTTGTTCTTTCATTCAATTCGTTTGAAAAAGCACAGTCTACAGCTGTAAAGATTAACCATATGTTTTCTTTCTTTGTAAATTGTTCTAATTGTGCACAGTTTATTTCTGCATATTGATCTGTTGAGATAGTTTGTATTTTTCCATTTTTTTCTACTTTTTTATTAAGTTAGTAAAGTCTTTTGCAACTTTTGTTTTAGAAATGTTAATGTATGCAAACCTAGTGAAATGATGTATCAATAAGTGTAAGTATCTTTTAGTACTTTTACCTATTAGTCCTCCAATAGTGTCCAAGGACATTATTTCAAAAGGTTCTTTAGCTGGGCCCAGCTGGGATAATTGAGCTTTGAAACATCCAACTCTGGTTTTATTTTCAATGAAAGTTTCAGAATTCTTGTATATTTTTTTAATGTATTTGTGCATATTTTTAAAATAAGTCTTTTGGCATATAGTGAAAGTTAGTTGTTTTATTCCAATGTGTCCTTGTTCTATGTGTACTTTTTTATAATTAAGACACCTGATTGTTCTGTAATCCACATCTTCTTTTTATTTTTCAATAGTTTACAGATGATTTTATTTTTGATATCACACGTGTGATCCATTTTAATCGATTTTTGATCTTTTTTTATCTCTTCAACTTTTAAGAAATTGGCTGTCTTTATAACAGATTCATCTTCTGAATTTTCATGTAATTTCAAAACAGGATTTCTTGATAGGCAATCAGCCTCTATATTATCTTTTACTGGATTGTATACAACATCGAAATCAAATTGAGAGATATATTTTAAAATTTTCATTAATTAAGGATCTATACTTTTCTTGATATTAAAATTCTCTAATGGTCTATGATTTGTGAAGATTATAAATTTCTTTCCAATTATTCCTTTTATACTGGCATCAGTAATATAGTGGCATCATAATCTATTGGTGCAGAATATATTGGTGCTTCTTCGCTAAATATCGCTAACACTGGAGCAGAATGTAAATATTTCTTTGCTTTTTCAATACTGTTATTACATTGTGTTGACCAAAGGAATTATATATACTTTTCTTAACAGATTATGTAACGGATCCAATAGAATAGTATGCTGTGGTATATAATCTAAATAAAAGTTTATTTTTCTCAGAAATTATCTTACCTGTTTTCTTCTCTGAGGTACAGGGAATTTCTTTATTGCTATAAAGTTATCATTCATTGGTTTGATGTAATTGTTACCAATTTTATGACCTAAGTATGTTACTTCATTTAAAGCCAATCGAAATTTATTTTTATTTAGTCTAAATCCTTGATCTTTTAATGTTAATAATGTTTGCTCTACATGTTTCATATGCTCTTTATAAGTTTTTGAGTATACTAGTATATCGTCTATGCAGTTCACTGCGAACTTATCTAGTTATTTCTTTCTCAAGACACTAGATACAATTCTTTGAAAAATAGCTGGGGCATACTTGAGACCATATGGTAGGCAGTTTTATTGACAATGACCATGGTGTGTCACAAATGCTAGTTTGTGTCTGTCCTTCTTACGTACCGGTATCGACCAAAAGGCCAAATTCACATCAAGCTTTGAGGAAAACTTACAATTTCTAGCGCGCAATATCAGATCATCAATCCTTGGAAAAGATTGACTTTCTGGTACAACAATTTAATTTAGTTCTTTAAAATCCATGCAAAAACGAGATCTTTTTCCGTTTTCTTTTTTAAAGAACATAGTAACTGGTGTTGCGTATGGGCTGCACGATTCTTCGATTAATCCTGCTTTTAACAGTTCACTTACTTGCTTTTCAATTTTAACTTTATCTTGAAATTAGCATCTGTAAGGCTTCTTTGAAATGTACTTGTATTCTGTCAGTTTAATTGAGGTTTCGTAATCTTTTGTTTCTCCTATATAAAACTTCGAAGTACGAAAAATATCATTATTTTCTTTAAGTATAATTTAAATATTATTTTTATTATTCTCTCTAACTAAACTCTGAACCATATTTATTTTTGTGTTATTACTTTCCACTTCTACTTCCTTGTTAATATGTGAATATTTTTGAGTAACTTTTAGACTTTCATTTTGGCATAATGTAAATTTTTGAATCAAATCTGAACCTATTAATATGTCCTCGTTGAGAAAATTATTTGTTATTATCAAAAATGAAGTTTTCTTCTATGTTACAAATTTTAACTTTTAAATTTACAATGCCATCAGCTTTTGTTACTCTATTTATACGTTTTAGGTTAGTTCCCTAACTCATGATTTTATTTATATTGTCTATTTTGTTTAAAAAATTTTTACAAATTAAAGAAACATTTGCTCCAGAATCGTATGGACCTGTAGCTAAAGTATTATTGAAAAAAATTTTTAATCTTATAAGTGGGGTACTACTCGTTTATTGTCTTATCAGTGCTTGCTATAAAATTTTAACATTCTACATTATTTACAATTTTTTTTTTTATCATTCTTTATGTTTTTTGTTTGCTAATCTTTTAATCTGAACCTATGTTCTGGCTGGTATCTATTTTTATAACCTTACTTTTCACATATTGTATATGTTTTTTTTTGTTTTTGTTTTGAGTTGCTATTACTCTCTTTTTAAATGTTACTTAACACTCAAATTTCCAAAATGTTTTAGTTTAGACATCAAATCTTCCATACTTAAGATAGATTTTCTTTCCAATCTATTTTGTAAAAATTTTGGCAATTTAATTACTATTAAGTCAATTTAAGTATTGAATGTCATTGTATCATCAACTTCTAATATTAAATTTCTTTTCTTTAGTGCATATTTTAATAATGAGCCATTTAAATATTTGAAATCATAAGCATAAGCGATTTCCGTCCAGGATTTCACCGAAAAGGTATCTATAAACGCGTTATTCCAAGTTACCCAATTATTAAAAATACCTTGTTTTGAATCAACATTAAACCAGTCAAATGCTGATTTTTCTAAAAACAATCTTAATGTTTTAGCGGATTTATTTTGATTCATCCCCACTCGGATACATTCCTGAAGAAACATCGATAGTCGCTTAAAAATTTTCACCGTTAAATTTTTCCAAAACAACATCTTTAGCTAAACTACGGCCACTTATCTCCGAGACGTTAGTGTCAGTGAAGTCCGTGTGTGTGTGTGGTGACTTCTTCCAAATATTCGTCATCTGACACATTGTTGCCCTCTTCATCCATGTAAATAGCTTGAAGGTCCTTTGTCAAGGTCACAATCACATTTCTAAACTTATTTCTGGCTTTCCAACTCTTACTTACATTTTGAACAATAGCTGTTGTAAAGAGTTGTGTGTGATATGAACTGGTTCTCTTGACCCACTAGCTAAATCGTTTTTACTTTAACCACGGTGCTCTTTAAATTGGCGCCACACAGTGGGAGATAAAGCACTTTTTTTTCCATAAATAAAATAACTATTTCTACCCAACCGTTTCGAACAAATTTTTTTTAAATAAAAGTAAGAGCATGCGGATCACTGAAAAATTAGTCCAAACTTTAGATGGCGCTGCTAGAATTTATAAAAAATGGCTGAATCGACCAAAATTTAGATAATATTAATAATTGAAGTGTAAACACTTTGGACACAGTTATTCTCACCAAAATGAATGAGAAACTATCAACTATATTGCCACGTAAGAATACAATGCATGATTTCGACAATTTTTTTTTTTTTTAATAAAGGTAAGAGCATACAGATTACTAGAAAATTAGTCTAAACTGTAGATGGCGTTGCGAGCATTCGTGAAAAATGGATGAATTGACCGAAATTTAAAAATACTTGCGTAATAATTGAAGTGCAAACACTTTTTACGGACTTATTCTTACCAAAATAAATGGAAAATCATTTACTAAATTGCTAGTAATCATTAAAAGTATTGTCAGTCCGTGTGATATTAGTAAATTTAATATGGCTGTCAAAAAGACTAAAAAAGTTTATATAAAAGCCCTTTTATTCCATAAATGAAATAACTCTATTTCTACCCAACCGATTTAAACAATTTTTTTTTTTTAATGAAGGTAAGAGCATACGGATCACTGGAAAATTAGTCCAAACTGTCGATGGCGCTGCTAGAATCTATAAAAAATGGCTAAATTGACAAATATTTACAAATATTGCATAACATTTGAGATTATCCTTTCAACAATGTTATTATCTGTATGTATTATAAATTTTAAAAAGTCTCAAAATGTAGCTGCATGCGATCTTTAGATGCGTTTGATATTACTCAACTTATAAGACCGAGTAACCCGGGGAACAGCGAGTAAGCAATAAAATAGTGAAATAATTATTGATTAAACATTATAACTGAAATCAAAAGCTTTTTCAATCCAGTAATCCGGGGAAGAGCAAGTTATTAATTTATTAGTTTATAAGATTATTAAGCACATTACCTAAATTCCAGGCTTTTTAGTCCATCAACCCGGGGGACCACAAATTGATCAATAATCACTTGAATGAATTAATAACAAGATAATCTAAATCCCAAACTTTAAAATCTAGTAAGCCGATGGACAGCGAGTTGTTGATTAAGTACTCAAATAATTAATTATAAAAATGACAACATAACCTAAATCCCAAGCTTGTTACCCGAGGGCGTAGAAGGTCTTATACTCAGAAAAAGTATAGTACAGTATACTGTACGTGTAGAGTAGCCAAATAAGCTACATCGGACATGGCCAAAACCACAAAAACCCTGTAAAACTATATTTCAAAATTTTTAACCCAGTAACCCGAGAGACAGCGACTTGATGATTGATTAGTTAAATAAATTAATAACAAAATAACCTAAACAACTAGTTTCTTAACCTAGTAACCGGAAGGCAGCGAGCACATTCTTTAATATGAACAAAACACGTTGTGTTGTGTTGTTATACAATCCAAAATGTATATTACTGTCCCCAGTCACTGGGTTAAAAAGCTTGCGGTTTAGGTTATGTTGTTAATTTATTCGACTAATCAATCATCAACTGGCTGTCCACTGAGCGCCTAAGTTAAAAAACTTGTGATTTAGGTTACTGGGTTTTTGCGGTTTCGGCCATGTAGCTTATTTGGCTACACTACACGTATAGTATAGTGTAGTATACTGAATTATACTTTTGCTGAGTGTAAGACCTTCTCTGCCCCTAGGTGACTGTGTAAAAAAGCTTGGGATTTAGGTTATGTAACTATTTTTATAACTTATTATTTGACTACTCAATAAATAACTCGCTGTCCCCCGGAGTACTAGGTTAGAAAGCTTATGATGTACGTTATGTTGTTATGATTACACTTATAAATTAATAACTCGCTGTCCTCCGGGTTACTGGATTAAAATATTTTCAATTTCAGTTATAATGTTTAATCAATAATTATTTCACTATTTTATTACTTGCTCGCTGATCCCCGGGTTACTCGGTTAGAAAGCTTGGGATATATTTATTGATTAACTATGGAATGCGTAGGGTTATTGTGTTAAATAGCTTGGTATTCTTCGATTATTTTAGTTAGTAATTTATTCAGTCGATTTACATGGGTTTTCGCGTTTTGGCCCATATAAATATGTCTTACGTATGTAATACATATGTCATACATATGTAATACATCTCCTAAGGATTGACCCTATATTACACTTATTACATATGTAATCCATATGTAATACATGTACATGTAATATATGCCCATTCCTGACGCAACGTCAGTCCGGTAATGGGAGCAGAGATGGTGATTCCCCTCTGTATAGGTGTACAATGCCTACACTTATATGTAAAATTACATGTGGGAGTACACCTAGCTTACGAGGTGTACGAATTATTAATTTTTACCTGCAAGAAAACTTACAATAATTTTATAGTAACCAGTTATTATCAGAGGGCCGGAACGGGATACATTTTTATCTCACTTCTGATGTATTGATTTATAACGAAACAGTATAATATGTAATAAATACCGTAACATGCCTTTAGATCAATTCATCAATAAAGATACTACTTATATCGCAAAATCATTTAATTAGATGATTTCACTCGTACAATTATGCTTATGAATTTGTGTAATAGTGATAAAAAGATTTTTTTTGATGACCATATGTTGCTCTACTCTATAACCTACATTTCATTGTAATTTTTTAGTTGATACATTTTTATAACAAAATTAGCTCAAATCGAATATAATAAACTGACTTCCATCTAGTTACATTTTCTAAGAGATATACTAAACAAAAATGAATGTTGTATCAGTAATAAGTTTATCCTGCTCTACTATTTAACATGAGCTTAATATACTCATTGCTAAAGTAGTATTTTTAAGTGAAATGTTTCAACCATGTAGGGAAGTAAATTTGTTATGAATAAAAGGTATGTGCACATAAAAATTATCTTTAAACATATTTTTACACTTTTTGGTGGCCATATTAAGTAATGCGTGAGCGCTACGAGGTAAGTTTGTAAACCAGACGAAGCCTCGAGCAACTGCGCTACTATTTACCCGGGAATCGCACACTTAAATTTTTATATCGTGAAAAAAATTATTTCTATTGATGCCCATCTAACAATTTGGTATGATTCCACATCTTTGAGGCTAAACTAAAGCTTCATCAAAAAAAGTGACAAAGAATTCGCAAGAACACGGAAAATAAAAAATGTTTATCTTAAAATGCTCAAATCAAGACGTACAACTTCTATGCCTCTTGTAATAATGAGACGTCCTACTTCGTAAGAATACGTGAAATTAGTATTCTTACTAAATTTTGTGTATATGTACTACAACTCTTGTAATTCTGCTATGCTGAGCATTGAAAAACTACGATGAGCATTGAAAATAATGAGATCTATGCTGAACGTAGTCATTTAACTATAGCAGTATTTTTTTTCATAGTCATGATAATAAATTTACGATTGTTAACACTGCAAATTTAGAAAGCCTTTAGTAAAGTCCAAAATCGTGTCATTTGCTTAAAAACGTAATTTTTTGAGTCTTAAGCAGAGGTAATAGGGGCAAGACAGCGTTTTAAGTTTAGCGCAAGAATCTCATCAATTCAATAAAGTATTTAGCTTTTTAGTATCTCTCACCTTTTTTAAAAAAAAAAAATTTGACCAAATCGGTGGGGCAGAGATGGAGTTATTTCATTCATGGAAAAAATTGTGCCTTTTTATACATTTTTCCAGACTTTTTGGCGGACATAATAAATTTACTATTGTCACATAGACTTACAATGCTCTTAATGATTACGAAGCAATTGAATGAATAATTGTTTATCCATTCATGTAAGAATAAGTCCGTCAAAAGTGTTTACACTTCAAATTATTACGCAAGTTTTTTAAATTTCGGTCAATTCATCCATTTTTTACGAATGCTCGCAGTGCCATCTATAGTTTAGACTAATTTTCTAGTAATCTGTATGCTCTTACCTTTATTTAAAACAAAATATTTGTTCGAATCGGTTGGGTAGAAATGGATTTATTTAATTTATGGAAAAAAAAGTGCGCCAGCTTCTGAGACAAATTGAAACTTTGCTGTTACATCCATTGTATGGATTTGGAAGTTTTTAGGGTTAAAACATAAGTAGAGTATGGATTCAGGCAAAATCAGACAAGTCAAAATGCAGTTGTCAAACTGTATCAACAATTCATTTACATTAATATTACCTAAACTTAAGACTTAACTTAACTTACAGAATTAGCACTAACCTAAATCTGTACAATTGTCGTTAATTCGCACATGTTATTAAATCCTGAATTTACTTGTTAGTAAGGCTTATCACGATGCAAACTGCTTAGAGCCGCTTAACGTACTGCTTTGTCTCCTGAGAGGGACAGCTGTTCTCTCTTGGTCGTATGTACGCTAATCTCGTAAGACTAAGTTTTGGCACAAAGCGTTCAAACTTACATATATATCAGTTTGTATTAGTTTAGCTATGAAGCTATTGCTGATGACAAATTAAAGGCCTTTTGTCAGAATACCTTGCCTATATTCTAAACTTTTTCTGTTCTCGATAAGTACTGCAATAAAGAAAATATCACAAAAGCTTAATGTATAGTTATCTAGATAATCCCTCTACCGTATGTACTTATTTAATTTAAACTGCATTTTGTAATGCAACGTTCTCATCCTGACAACTGTGCGCTTACTTGCATATCCTTTTGATTCATTTGTATATTTATATATATCTATTTATATTTATGTATGGGTAATTCTACCGTAACTGAATGAAAATGACTTTAAAAATGAATCCAAAGAAAATTTGTTAAAAATAATGTTTTACGTGGTATAACTGTCTCAAATATTATCTTTAACAAGTATTGAAAGCGGTTCCACTACAAAGTTATTTAGTCAACAGATACAAGACATTTCGTAGAAGTGAATTTTAGTCAATTTTTCTAAAAATTACTTCTGCTCTTGGTCTGTATAGGTAACCTGCTTGTGTAGTTTGAGTATGTTTACCTGACTCAAATAAAAGTTTAAATAAAAACCTATCAATTAGGAAAAAAATATTTTTTTTAATTTTGTTACTAATCAAAAGTTACAGCCGTTGAAAGTAGAGCAATGGAAATCACAAACATGAGATTCTGGGTATATTTGCTGAAAATCCGTTATTATTTCTTTTTAAACCGCTGTATTTTTTTATTATCGGCTCAAAATTGTACAAAACTTTTTTTTATCGATAAGGCTTGCTTTTAGCTTTTATTTGATTTTAGTTAAGGCTACCTAAAATAGTGTACTAGCTGGCTACTAACGTTGAAAGTATAACCTACGTTTACTAATTTATATCGCGAAAAAATGATAATTGGTCCAAACGCTGAAATGTATGTCTTATATTTTAGCCTTAAAGTGTTGGAAAAAACATTTGGTGAATTTCCAGTGTACTGAATCAAAATAAGAGGCACTTTTAATATTTAGGAGAAAGAAAAAGATACAGACAAAAAGGACATTTTAATATTGGCAAAGCTCGAACGTCTTGTAGACACAATGTATATACTTTTTTGCGCAATTTATTTCCTGTGCTAGTTATTGCATATATAGTTACGGCATATATAAGCTCCATGTTTGCACAGCAAGGGTATAACGGTGAACAAACTAAAAAGTGACACTGTATAAAAAGAACGTTTTGTCGCCTTTTTCGTAAATTTGACCACCAAATTGACACGATCAAAGTTTTTTTTGCTGTTTTTTATTATTGGAGCAGAAAAAGCGCAACGTTTTACATAAATATTTAACTCTTTATATATGCATTTCACATCATCAGACGCGTACAAACCGAAGACAGCGTCTCAGTCAGTTACGGCGGAATCACCCACATATATACTAGTGGGGCTCTGCCCCCTGCGCAATCCGCGCGTCAAGCCCCGGATTTTTCGTGGTAACTCTGGGATTATATAAGATAATCATTGATAGCATCTTTCCATGTATAAAATAATTTAATTGAAGTTAAACTTCTATATGACCGTTATTCAGGGAAGTAAATCAATGATTTTCAATTTTTACCCCTTTAAAAATATGTAACGTAAGTGAATTTTCAATTTCTAAAAAAAAACCCACCGGATTCAGACTCGCGATCTCGAGAATACGAGCCGTGTACCGTGTCGACTTATCCATGAGCTACCTCTGTTAGTAAGCTATGCATCACTACTTTCTATATTTCAGTTTGTAACTCACTTTTAATATAATAAGTGACTACTCTTTATTTTACTATAAAAAAAATAGTTGTACAAAAAGTTCAAAGCTTCTAGAATGTGATGAAATTAGTATTGCCTTAATAAATACAAATAATTATTTAAAATAAGCTTGTCTCATGAAGGGTACATTCGTTATTCAGATGTCCGTATCTATGAGACAGAAATGCAGTATCTCATCTACGGGGGACACTATGTCCCTACTGAGAGACACTAAGTTTTAAGAAATTATGGATTGG
>JAPYYV010007959.1:0-12988 GCA_030522625.1 Copidosoma aretas | reverse complement strand
GGGGGGGGGTTGGGTGTGGGGGTGGGGGGGGGGGGGGGGGGGGGGGGGGAAGCTCCTCTTGGCTCCTGGTTATTACTGTCCCAATCTTGTCTTGATAAAACAGCAATGATCTCTGGCGCTTTGTCGTCCTCCGTGCTCCGTGGCTCCTGGAGTTGTAATAGTATTGACCACTGGATAAAACGCTGCAGGCGGCTGCTGCTCCAGTAGCAGCAGCAGAGATCAGATCTCAGAACAAGAGAGCAAGCTGCTGTTGTTACCGCGGGCACACAAAGCGCGCGCTAAGGGCAGGCAATTGGCAAAACGTAAAACACAGATGCACACACACACACACACATCCGGAGGGCACGGGACGGGTTCACGGGTACCGCGATGACGACCATGTAGGCAAACGGCCAGAAAATTCGATCGTGCTGTCCCTTTCTCTACACCTTAACTATCTTCTGGCCACTCTCTGCCCTCTCTGCTGCTGCTCCTGCGTTGTGCGTACGCGTGTCTGTGACTCTGTGTCCCTGTGGCCTGTCGTCGTCGTCGTGACGAAAGAGAGATGAGAGAGAGTTTGCGATGCGATGTGTGCAGAGTGCAAGAGAGAAAGTGCAGCCGTCGATGCTCTGCTGTTTGTTGTTGTTGATACGGACGTGTCGACGACGGGGCCTGCACTGCCATGCACTCTTTTTCGATACAGCTGGTGCCAAACGCCAATGGTCGTCCTTTGCCTGCCTGGTGCCTGCCTTGCCCTGCTGATGCTATAACGTACTCGCTCTCGTCCGTCCGCGACGTCGTCGTCGTCTCGATCGTTGTCTGGCTACTCTGGCTCAGATCTGGCTGGCTGTTTGAGTGGCGCTGCTGCGCAGCTTTACATTACGCTACATATATATATAATATATATATATACTATATGTACTATAGCTGCGTACGGGAGCGTACGCTAGTATAACTCAAACACTCAACTATAAGTAAGTACTCACTTACTCAGGCCGTGTTCCGCAATTGTATCCAGTAAAATATGTATCATGATGTGCAGAGAGTGCGAAAGAGACACCATGTCATGCTGTCTCTCTTGCACCCACATGGATTCGTCTTAAACTGCTGGCAGCGATTGCGGAACAACCGCTACTTACGAGATTTGTGTGGTGGTAGGCGGTGGAGTTTGGTGGTGGCGGGTGGCGGGCCGGGGCCGGGGCCTTGAAGGAGCGCTAGTAAAGTGCCGCTGGTTGTTCGGTGGCGACGGTGACTTGAGAGAAAAAAAAAAATTGTAAAATAGCACGCAAAACCTTGCGCTAATTGCCACGATCGCATTCGCAAATTTCGCAGTGCTGTACTTACAAGTACTTATCAATGTTTGTTTTTCTTTTCTTTCAGCTTATTTCGCTACCGTTTATCATTAAGTAGTACCTTAACCTTTCCCTTCATCATCAAAGCTTTCTTTCAAGTTCCAACCAGTCAACGACGCGCTCATTTCAAATAAGTCCGGCAGGCTCCGGCGCTCCGGCGGTTGCTCGTCTTTTGCCCGCTAAAAAAATTGGCACACCCCAGTCAGTGTATATATACACATACTTATTATCATAACATATTCCCTTTTACAAGTTCATCATAAGTATAAGTATAACGCCTTCATCTTTGCTTCTTCGCAATCTTCGCTCGTTGTATTGATGGTGACGTTGCCGCAGTCACCTCGTCACCTGCGGTGGTGTAACATGCACATACATTTCGTTAACCCTCTTTCTCATCTCTCCGACTCTCTACTCTCGTGTTTTTTTTAGCAAGAGCACAAAATCAGGGCCGTTCGAGATTTCTACGAATATATCGAGCTGAAATGCTGCACTCATCATTCAATTGTACTATAATTTTATCTGTAGACTGTAGACACTGCACATCGTACATAAACGGGTTGATTTTTGTTGGTGTGCTTGGACCTTGAAGAGTTGAAGACCCAACAGAAATCCCGTTTTCGAGAAGAGCCTTCCTTGAAAAAAAATGAAGACAGAGAAAAAGCGCATGCCTGATCTCCATCATTCCTCAACAAACTTTTCGACGGTTAGTTTTTTTTTAAACGACGGTTAAGTATGTTTTACAACATGCAGTAATTACGGTTGTGCCTAAAATCATCGAATGTTTTATTTCAATGAAGTCTTTTTGGCTTTTTGCTTCGTTTTATACATGCATGCGGTTTGAAGCGCGCGCGATTCGCTGCCTTTGCTGCGTTTACTCCGAAAATTCAACCCCGAACCGGCGAACCCCGGTCCCCGAATAATACAGTGATGTATGTATGTATGTACATACATTATACTTATGTTTGTGATCACCTTTTTACTTTCAATACTTTCGTCCTCCGATGTGTTCTTGTTTTCAATATTCCTTATACCATTACAGTAACAAGATGCAAGCACCAAGTACCAGTTTTCCAAGCGGAGGGCGGAGGCTATGTGTGGAGGCACTTCGCAGCGCACACGCCCAATAAATGGCACTTTCTGGCCAAGTGAGTATCGGACTTTTACTTTTTTTTCATATAAGTATTACAAACCAGTGAAAACAAAATTTTTGCAGCAACAGTTTGTTCGAACAATGGCACGTATATTTCAAGTCAGGTAGCGTTGTTGTCATTTACCAATGTTGTAATTCGATCTACATCTAAGATCATTCAGTGGTGAGATGAATACTGCAACTACCATTGCGGGTAAGTACCACAAAATATTTGATTCATCAGTAACGTTCAATACTCTACAATAAGCAATTTTTCCTCAAATGTTACCAAATGGTTTTTGTGATTAAAATACAAGATACCAAGAAATGTTACACGTTACTTTTATGATTTAGTATTGAATTTAATTTCACAAATCCAATCACATCCGCTATTTCATTTACAATCTTTGACTACTAAAAATATTTTTCGTCGTATTTACAATATATTATGATCTAACTAAGTATATCGGTAAGTAAATACAAGTTCGCTATTGAAGTAATTTACTTCAAAAAAGTTATACTATAGATATATCTAAATGCGTAAAGTAACAAATTGTCAATAGAATTTTAATAATAAACATAAAAACTTTTAAACATACTTGACTATGAAATGCTTTGCTTTAACTAGTAAACTGGAATGTTATAATTGCAAGAATGAAACAAATACTTTTCAAAAATTTAGCTCGAAAACGTGCGATCGGCAGTTTGTTATTTTGCTCTATTCAAAATTTGTATTAATGTATTTAAAGCATACGATTCCCTTGGCAGAAAAACTCTTGCTTTCATTTTTAAGCTCTCAAGCGATCTTGCACACACGATTTGTAAAGATAAGCCTTAGTTTCTAAGTACAAAATTAAAAATTCATTTTTTAATTTTAAATGTAGTTGAATGAAAATGCATTGAAAAAGATAAATCTTTCCACCAAGGATTTCATCAACAAGTATCTTTTTTTTATATCCATCTTTGAGGCGTAAAGCCCAAAAAATATTGATGGACTGACACACTAGGTTGCATTATTTGACGACGACGATTGCAATGAACTTATTGAGCGTCGTCTTTCTTGCTGCTGCATTTTCACCCACTGTCTATGTTCACACATATAAGGGTAAAGGGGCACAACCATTACGCTTATATCATCGACTGATGCCATCGACATCATGTCGTCTTCACCGTTCTCTTGGACTTCCGATTTCAACCGCCACACGCGTCCTACTAATCTACCTCTCGCAGCTTGAACCAGTTCTTGCGCCGCCATTGTCAATCTAAATTTTTATTCAATTCAATAATTACAAAATAATGATTTGGGATTTGTTGTGAAAAGTATAATCTTTACCTATACTCTAGAGACGGATCGTCAGGTGCCACAGTTCTTCTAAGAATACTTGCGGCCGTTTTATCAGAAACTACATCCCAAAGGCCATCAGTTGCCATAACAATGCAGTCTCTTTCAGTAAGATCACATGATTCCAAATCCAATGATTGTACTTCTGGTTGAGATGATAAAAATGGTTTTATACTGACTCCTGTGTTTGCTGCTTTGAGGCCATGATCTCCAAAACCTCTAGTTACCCCTATTGTGCCCATTACTCTGCTCTAAAATTATTAAATATTGTTGGTCAAAGGAGAGACGAATATTTTTGAAACTTTCAAGATCAAGTTACCCTTTTTCCTTGGCCAGATAGCAGAGGCAGCCGCAAGTCAGGTTGAGCTAAGACTTTGTAAGCCCATCCTGTCATGTAAGGTTCTCTGTATAACACCAAAGAGCCGAGATCCCTCTGTAAAGGTCTTTTTCTAAACTCTAATGATGTAAATTGACCCTTTAAGAGTTCTGTTCCTTTCAAGTGTCCAAGAGCTCTTACACGATTGGATTCTGAGTCAGGTGTATGATCCCTGGTAAGTGCCGTTTCACTTTCTCCCAAAACAAGAATTGTTCTAAAAAAAATTTTGATTTCAAATTTAACAGTTGATGCTCTCATACTTTTTCAACAATTACAAACCTAGAATCTCCTGCACCAGCTGCATAAAGTTTGCCATTTAAAAATAATACTGTCAGAGATGTACATCCTCCTCCACCTCTGTGAGCTTGCTGCTCAACCATTTGGTCCATTTGTCTGTAAGCAAGTTCAATGGCTCCTATCACCAACTCTTGTCCTTTGATTATTGTTTTGTTATCTTCTGACAACAAAACATCGCCTGGTATTGCCATCATCCTTTCCTAAAAAATTATTTAAAAAATTAAACTCAGTGATGCAAAAACGATTGATTTCCATGAAACCTACCAAAATTATCCTGTGAAGGTGTAGTCTGGCAGTTAATGCCACTTGATAGCCAGCATGGCCATCAAACATTGAAAACATAACATAGGGTAAACTTATATTGGTATCTAGTAATTTTAAGTCTCCTCTCATCGCTGTTGCTTGATCTTCGTTCCAAGTACTTTTGCCTGCATTTATGCATTCAGCATAACCAGCGCACCACGGCAATCTACTTAAATCTCTAGGTACTATTATTGGCCTCACCTTGTGATCTGCACTCACCTATAAATTAATGCATTTTATTATTATTCTACTCAAGCGTGACTGTATAATGTATCGTATTAATTACCTGGGTTTCTTCAGTTGTGAGTCCCAAAAAACTTGGCCTGCTGTAGGGCTTGGTTTCAACTGCAATTGGCAAGTTGGAGTTTATCAGATCAGTTACAGATTCGCTATCTACATCATTGGCATACTGCAATCCATATTCACTAGTACTAACTGCGCTCATCAACGCAGACTTGAATCTTCCCAACATTTTGGTTTTTGATTAGAGCTCTATTATAAATGCTAGCTTATTTGACAATTACAATTACTTGATGTGGTACAAAATTGTAACAAGGAATGTTGATTGAGCTGCCACACGCCTTACTGACATAAGAATCAGTCACTGTATCACATGGTGTATCTGTTAAAAAAAGATAAGTATACTTTTTAAGTAGTTTAATCTTATCCCGGACCTAATAGTATTGAAGTCTATCAAAGTGCACTCACACACAATCGACTCACAGATTAAACAGCAGTGCTGCAGTGCAAACTCGTTCAATACGGTACTCTGTAGAGAAATAATACGTTATCTGGAGAATAAGTAAGGCTGCCCAGAGAAGGAGAAGAAATAGAGAGACAGGTAGGCACTTAGGCAGGCCAGGTGTTAAACCAACATGACATGTCTATAGTATATATATATACTTCAGTCCACCTCTCCTCTCCCTTTAAATTCGTTCGTAGTTTTCGTTTATCAACTCAACACAACAGTACAGTTGTAGGAAGGAATAATAATAGTCTCCCATCGAGATACTCAACAACGCCATGGTACGTTTGTTAGGAAACGGAGCGGTGGCCAAGAAACGTGACAGCTTTCATCTTTTCCAGGCCTTCTCTACTTTGTTATGGCTATCCCGCAAATGCTTTTCACAAGCCACGGACCAGGAGAGAGGCACACACAATTCAAACTACAAACCAAACATTTATTTATTTATTTTTCAATCACGCGCTTTCTCTCTAACTGCGATGCTACTTTTAACTGCGCGTTCTTCACGTCGTGTCGCGTTCTCTCACTTCTATACTATGCTCCGAAATGAGAGAATATGACCCCCCGTCCTTCCTCTGCCCCGTTATTGTTGATGCGGATACGGAATTGCGACTTTGCGAGAACGAGAAAGAAAGTGCCAGCGCGCAGCCCACTAACTCAAGATCAGCTGTTTTCTCGGCGCACGATACGAGAAAAAGTGTGTTGTTTTAGTACTCTTAGACACAGTGTCTTAAAGACACCTGTATTAGCAAAAATAATTATAAAGTTTATTAAATGGTATTCGCGAGTTTATCGTGGTGGTGATCGTTGTTTTGCCCGTACAATAGCTAGGAGATGCCGGAGAAAATGTCGGACAGCAAGAGTAAATCCAAGAGGCCTAGGCTTTCCAGCGAGGTTGGTTGGATTGTTGGTGTTTTGCTAAGAACGATTTTTCATCGTGATTCTTGATACTTAGCAATGTACAATCAATTTTTTGGGATACTTTGAAGTTTGCTGCATGCACAATGTAGGTTATGCTTATGCAAAATTTTTAAAAACCTTTCCACTTATTTAAGGAGTCCTACAGCAGCTCTTCTAGCTCGTCATCCATGAGCTCTTCATCGGAGGAGGAAACTGATGCCAAAGATTTAAAGCCGATAAGTGAATACCTGTCAAATAGAACGGAACTTGCATCACAAATTTTCAAATCTGTCAAAGCAGAAAAGATCCGTATGATGCTGCCACAAATTATGAAGGTATTGAGATATTCTACTTGCATATTTTTGTACGATAAACAGTGTTGTTTTTCTGTAGAAAATGGATCTTAATGAACTGCAAGAGTGGTGTGCTGCTGAATTGACTGGAATGTCAAAAAAAAGAATCATGTGCTGTATAAATGACAAACAAATGGTGGAATCTTCAGAAACGGATGAGTCTGATGACTCAGGTGAATATTACTTATAGTTATATTTACAGCTGACGAAAGAGATACAGAGACAGTTTTATTTTTACGCTGTATTTTTCCTATAGGTCCATCTCTTGAGATTATTTCTGATACAGAGTGGATAAGCGAAGACGAACCTAGTGTTAAAATTGAAGGAGCAAAGTCAAAGAATAAGAAAGATACTAAAAAATCAAAGAAAAAAGTTCAAGCGCCGAAAAATCAAGATCCCAAAAAGAAGTCAAAATTGAAATTGAAAGGCAAGGTGAAATTGGAAACAGATGGTAAATCAAACGTCAAAGTCAAAGCGGAAAAGATAAAAATAGAAGATAAGCCAAAAGAAAAGGAAGGTGAAAGTCTTTTGGATCTTTTAGAGCTGGAAATGAGAGCTAGAGCTATTAGAGCTTTGATCAGAAAGGAAGCAGGTACTTCCAGCAAAATAGATGCCCTTAAAAAAACCGTGGAACCTGGAACTTCTTCAACTGACCAGAGCGTCAAAGCTAGACATGTTAATCTAAAGGAGCAACTAGATAAAATTGATGTCCTCATAAAGCATGGAGAAGACGAGGATGTTTTTGTAGTCATACAACCAGCTCCAACTATAGAATTAATTTCAAGTGAAAGCGAAAACGAGGACCCCTCGAAGCGTGTAAATAAAAAATTAGTGAGTGAAAGGAAATCTGAAAGTGAAAATGTCCAAAAGCAACCTAATAAAAATGAATCTGCGAGTACAACCAAAGATACAAACGCAAATAAAGATTCCAATGCAAATAAAGAAAAAGACAAAGCCAATGGAGCAAGTACTGGTAAAGTAAAAGATAAAGAAATCATTAATAAAAAGGTGGAAAATCGAAAAGAAAGTTTGAGTTTACCAATGAGTGTTACTGAAAATAATTCTGATGATAAACAAGAAAAATCGAATAAGCCTCCCGAAGAAGTTGAAGATGGAGAAATCGTTGATGATGGAGAAGATGTTGGGGTTGTTAATCAAGAAACAAAAGATTCCAATGAAGACACGACCCAAAATAAAATTAAAAAAGTTAAGAAAAATCCTCATATACGTTCCAGACGAAAGAGCAAAGATAGTGATACCATTGACTCGGAGTCTGAAACTTTAAGTAAAAAAGTGGTTCAATCTAAAAATGAGATTGTTAAGAACCAAAATCTCCAGGTGAAGAAGACTGTTGCAGATGAGCCGATAGAAATCGAAGAATCGCCAAAACGAGAGACTGAAGCGGTAAAAGTAGGGAAATCAATAGAGAACACCGTGCAAATCGATCTGGACGATGATAAATCTTTAGACATAGAGGAGATCATCAATTTGGATGATTATCCCGACGACATGGATATCATAGAAAAAAATGAAACCAACGATGATGAGCCGGAAAGAAATAAAGCGACGGATTCTGATATCAAAGAAACAGACAAAACCGCTTCTTTGTCTACTCGATCGGAAACGTGGGCAACACGCTATGTTAAACAAGACGATGTCCAGAGTGTAATAAAAGAATCAAAGATTCAGTCAGAAATACGCAAAAGACTGAGAGAAAGACAAAGACAAAGAAAATTTAATAATTCTCCAAAAATGAAAGACGACGAATGCGAAAATACAAACTCTGAGCTTGCCATCCAGAAACCAACTGGTTCTGTTGAAGAGTACTTGGCATTGAAAGCTCGCCAATTAAGTGAAAAGACCGTTGATATTTCCGAAGATAGTACAAACAGCAATGAATCTGCTAAATCTCTAACACAGAGTGAATCACTCTCCAGTGAAAACACTGTAATGAAACAAAAGTCTGCATCTGTGAGTAATAATCGAATTTCAGAGCTGGTAAAAGAATCAGAAAAGACAAATACGAATGTTACAATAGAAAGTGGCTTGTCAAAGGGAAAACATACAGTATCAAAGGGAAAAACTATAAAGCAGGAAGTATTAATTAGTGAGACATTTGACATTTTCGAGAGTAGCATAAGCAGTACTGGTTCTTCCACCCCTACAGTACAGGATGAGTCGCTTTCAAGCAAAAATACTGAAACAGAACCCAAAACCAAAAAAAGCGTAATATTAGCACATTTAGATATGGTTAGGGAATCAGATGTATTCCATGTAGCAGCAACTGAAAAACATGAGTTAAAAAAAATAAAACGCAAGGCAGCGAAGGAAAAAAGCAAGCAGAAAGTATCACCCACCAAAGAAATTACCAATATTTCCAAGAAGACAGAAATGAAAAATAGCCCTCCCAAATCTTCCGTACAGAATGAATTACTTTTGAGTAAAAGTACTAAAGTTGAAAAAAAACGTTTATCTGCGAGCCCATTGAAAGAGACAGTAAAAGAATCAGAAAAATTATATGTCAAAGTCAAAAGAGATTCGCTGAAAGAAGAAAAGAAAGCTGCGAATGAACAAAGCGAGCAGAAAGTATTGGACAGTAGAAAAATTATAAATATTTTTGAAGATAGCAGCACTGGTGATCCGAAGCTTTCAGTGCACAATGAGGCCCTTTCGAGTAAAAATTCTGAACTGGGAGAAAAATGTGCATCTGCAAGCGGTATTTCATTGGCGGAAGTGTCGAAAGAATCAGAAAAATTTGATATTCAAGTAAAAAGAGATTCGCTGAAAGAAGAAAAGAAAGCGACGTGTATACATAGTGAGAAGAAAGTATTAGACAGTGTAAAAATTATAAATATTTCTGAAGATAGCAGCACTGGTGATCCGAAGCTTTCAGTGCACAATGAGGCCCTTTCGAGTAAAAATTCTGAAGTGGGAAAAAAATGTACATCTGCAAGCGGTATTTTATTGGCGGAAGTGTCGAAAGATTCAGAAAAATTTGATATCAAAGTAAAAAGAGATTCGCTGAAAGAAGAAAAAAAAGCGACGAATGAACAAAGTGAGCAGAAAGTATTGGACAGTGAAAATATAAATATTTCTGAAGATAGTGCAAGCAGCACTGGTGATCCGAAGCTTTCAGAGAACAGTGAGGCACTTTCGAGTAAAAATTCTGAATTGGGAGAAAAATGTACGTCTGCAAGCGGCATTTCATCGGTGGAGATGTCGAAAGATTCAGAAACATTTGATATCAAAGTAAAAAGAGATTCTCTAAAAGAAGAAAACCAAGCAACGAATGAACAAATTGAGCAGATAGTATTGGATGGTGAAAGTATTATAAATATTTCTGAGGACAGTACTAGCTCTCTTAAATCTTTGATCCAGAGTGATACACTTTCAAGTGAAAATTTTGAAGTAGAAAAAAAATGCGTACCTGAAAGTAATAGTTCACCCGCAGAGATGGCGAAACAACCAGAAAAATTTGCTATTAAAGTCGATAAAGATTTGCTGAAAGAAGAAAACGAAGCGACGAATGAACAAAGTGAGCAGAAAGTTCTGGACAGTGAAAGTATCATAAATATTTCTGAAGATAGTGCGAGCAGCACTGGTTATCCCAAGCCTTTAGTACAGAGCGAGTCTCCGTCAAGTAAAAGTACGATAATAGAAAAAGAACCTGTACCTGCAAGTGGTGATACATTAGCGGGGATAGTTGAAGAATCCAATGTAATCATAACTGTAAAAACTGATTCAGTAAAAGCAGAAAGTGTAGAAGCAAACAGCAAAGAAATCGGACAGCAAGTATCAGTCGTCGATGAAAATAAGGAAGCGCCAGACGGGGAAAACGATTTTGCAGCAATTCTCAGTACTCTAGTTTCGAACGAAGAAGCACAACTGGAAAGTTCAGAACCGGTCGACGATGATACAGGCGAGCAGACAAGTGAGGATGTGAATAGTGTAAAAAGTGATTCCCGCCTTACTGTAATGATGGACGATGATGCACTCTTGATTCCGGAAACCCATGAAGCATTGAGTCGCGAGAGCACGGAACCGACAGAGCAGCACGTTACAGAGACTGGCCAAACGAGCAGCGAGCAGCGGCCATGCACATGAATTTAGTTATGATCGTTGTATGTATACGCATTGTTTGTACGTGCTGTAGTGATCTCGAATTATATTTTTTTTAAACGCCGAAAGTGTACAGCTTTTTTTTCTCCAGTACGATGAAAAATCCCCACAATCGTGGATTCTGATTATTTTTCGCTTGAAAACACATCGGCTACGGAGGGAAAATAATCATCTGGTTCGAGGGATACAGGGCGCGAAGCGTTTGTATAGCTTCGCGAGCAAAGCAATCAATCGGCTAACGATATGTAAATACGGCCAAGCTGATCAAGCAGCTGTAGCAACTATGTGCTGGCAGATTAGCGCGAGCGGCAAATTGATTGGATGTTGTGACGAAACTATAATATGCACCCGCATGTTTCGGTACAATGTCCCTCGCACCCTCGTCTTCTATCAACAGTACAGCGAATTAGCGATGCGTGTACGAAATAAAAATTTTCAACGTTCACAGTTTGACGCGGACGCGAATACAATGTACAAGAAATTCCGCAGTTTTGAATCTCTAAATGGCCCCTATTCGACCAAAACCCATCCTTACCGTCGCTCTAATGTATTATCCCAAAAACCTTATACCAACCTACCTGTATGCGCGTAAAGAAAAATAAAGTAAAAAGAGAGAGATAGAGAGCCTCCCCTAATGGCGTCAACAAACAAAAGTGAATCGATTTGAAATAATGGCACGCAGGCCGAGCGCAGTGGCGGCGGCGGGGGGGAGGCCGAGAAAGCTCGCGACAAATAAAAGCACTCAGCATGAGCGGCTTTATCCTTATATACAACTGTCAGGCGTCTTAACGCTCCGACTCGCTTTCTTCACTTTCCTCCCTCTCTCTCTGTTTTCCTTTTTTCTTCTTTTTTTTCTTTTTTTTCATCCGAGCAGGAGAGGCCACTTGGACGTAATCGCAAGGCGCGCGTGTGCCCCCCTCCTGCCCCAAGTTTCCCTTTTTCCGCTTGCCTTTTCTTGATCTCGCCTTCGCACGCCCCTTCTCTCTCTCTCTCTCTCTCTTTACTTTCCTCGTCTGCTTATTCATCTCGCGCTGCTTCGGAGAGTCGGAGAGCTTTATGGAGGAAGTCATTTTCGTCAGAGGCGCCGCCGCGAGAGAGCATCCGACTGCTTCTGCTCTTTTCTATCTTCTTTTTCCCATCAACACTCTCTCCCGCCGTTTTCTTCCGTTCTGTCTGAATTTTCGCACAGATCGGATGAAAAGAAAAAAGATGATGAATTCCAGCAGAACTGAGCTGTGTATTATTTCAGCAAGCGCGATAGTAGCTGTGGGTGTTGTTACAGGAACGCGAGTGTACCACCCGCGAGGCGTTTCGTGCAAAATTTCTCACAATTTCGGCACAAGTGCATCTAAAATTATCGAGCTTGCATTATTCCGATGGGCAAAGGTCCAAGGGACGATCGGCCGATTATTCGATCATCAAATTTGTCATTCAGATCAGGAACGGGCCAACGGGTCGATTCGACTTTCAAAATCACGGACGAGGTGGCATTTCTCCACGCTAAATAAAATCCGCGTGCTCGGGTGTAACCCGCGGGGGGGGGGGGGTACAATTTGTTTTTCCGTCCGCGCGACAGCGGTCGCCGGAAGGGGAAATCGAAGCCGGGCGGCAAAGTTGGCCGCGAATCCATTTCCGGCCCCGGCGGTCCCGACTTTTCTTATTTCGCGCTCGACCGAGCGTCTTTCCACGACCTTCCAACCGACGCTCGATGGGCACAGTGTACGCATGTATACATGCTCGCAGCGAGGCTCACTCCGCTCGCCGAAAATTAGCCCCGGAGGAGTAGTTTGGGGGTACTTCCTCGCGGTGATGGGGGGGGGGCGGTTCTCCCTCTCTGCCTTTGGCGCCGTGGGGCGAGCTGCTTTGGTCGTTGAAATGACGGCTTTCCGGATTGATCTCGACTCCTGCCAGCCGTTTATTCATAACGTTTGTATTTTCTCGAACGGCGTTATAACACCCGCGGGTGAAATTTCGAATATTGCGAGCGCAACGAAATCACGAGCCGCGAGATCGACTCGCCGCTCCTCTTTTCTCGTTAAATCGAGCGTAATAACGCTCAAAACGAACGGGGGGGGGGGGGGGGGGGGGGGGGG
>JAPYYV010007958.1:0-12989 GCA_030522625.1 Copidosoma aretas | reverse complement strand
TAAAATTTAAACTCACGGTTGCCATGCTACAAAAAAATGTTACATAGAATAAAAAATTGTATATTTTTAAGTATATCTCGCAATTGTAAGAGTTGAGCGTCCTTCGTTTATCGATTTCAAGACGATTCCTAAAGTTTCATGCAATTTGATTAAGTATTAAAGGAGAAAAGTTGGAAACGAAGAAGTAGCTTTTTTGAGGTTAAATGGTTCCCTCCCACGTCCTCTTCAGCGTGTTGATACACTCTGCATGAATTTTACCCCTATTATTAGTAGCTACAAAATTTACAAAAAATATTTCCTTTTGCATTTATGTAAAAGAAAACAACCCACATTAATATTTTTGCTCGTTTTTTTTACATGGGCATATATCACCTGCCTTGTTCTGGCTAAAATCTTTAGCCTTTCTAGCTCTAATCTTATTTTCGTGCCCCCTAATTGCGAAATGTGTTCCCCCACACATATGCGACCTTTATATGTTTTTAACGAGTCCCATCCTATTATGCCTTCCACATCTATCGGAAGTCGCGTGGAACCACATGCGATGAACATACAAGGCCGTTGAGCGGTATTTCTACCATAACTAACGTGCTGCGTTCGCTCGTGTAACTGCAACAATTTAATCTTGGGTCTTTTATCAATAAAAGTGTTCGGAAGGATACTCTTTTCTTTTATAATTGAAATTTTAGCACCTGTATCAGCGTAAAATTGAACTCTTCCGTCTTGTAGTCTAGATTCTCTCATGAATACCGAGGGGGGAGTGATACCAGCTTGAAGTATATTTATAGTTTTACCAGAGAGTTAGTTCCTACTATCCTTTTGCTCTTCTTTCATTCAAAGGCTGTTCAGAGGTGATTCGTTGGATCTCATAGTATCTGCGCACGCGTCTAGACTTTCCTTCTGCTTATCCGCTTGACGTGACTCATTCGCTGAATTGTCCCCAGGTTACGTCGGGGCCGTTTCGTATACTTCCCTCTGTTGCCCATCTTTCCCGTCGAGCAGCAATTTTTCTGTTCTAGCCACGTGTAATCCTTCGTTTACTGGGCCATGCCCGGTGCTTGGGGAGCGCGCCAAGCATCTTGGCAGTTTAAATTCCCCTAGTAGAGCTTGTCCGATCTCGTTTCCTGCGAGTAATGTCGTTGTTCTCTATTTTGAATTCTCGACGCTGATTATACCCACCATTATTATTGATGAGGTCGTATTATTGTTTCTTCCGTTTTGATTAATAAAGTTTTCACTTGCTTCGCTTGGTCTGCTATCGGTAGTAGCCCCGCATTTTCGTTCCATGACCGCTGATTTATATATTTATTGTTATTATTGCCATTATTTTTATTATAACTAGGGGGCTCCGCCCCCTGCGCGCTTCGCGTGCCAACCCCCAACTATTAACTAAACATATTAATTTCCATTATTTTTCAAGAAAAATAAAATTTTTAGCTATTTTATAACAGTTAGTCTTCATTTTTTTAAATTTAAATTACTCTTTGTTCAATTATTCAAAATCTCGTTTTTGAATTTTCCTGCACTCAGCTAGTTTCAACCAATCAGATCAAGAGTTATTCTGGCGACAGTCACGGGTAACTGATTCTTTTAGGAGGGATTGTTCCTAGGGTATCTATTGCTGCCATGCACGTATCTCCGCGGTTGCTGGTAGTTGTTAAAGTTACTTTTATTATAATTATTATAATTTTTATGATTTGAGTTCGGGTTGATCCGCCATGTGTCGTATTGTTGGTGATTATATGTAGGCCTACTTCCGTTCAATCCTGAGACAAATCTTTTTTACGGTTCTTCGGGAGGTTTATCGGGGCTTCTTGTTCTTCCATTATTTGCGTCGTTCGACAGTTTTTTACATCCACCCGTTGAATGCATGCAGTATTCCTAGAAATATGAGCAGTATTCGCTATTATCTCTCCCGCCTCATTCTTCTGCGTCGGTCCTACTGACAGGCACATAGCTGGTTGCTATAATACCTTTTCTTAGGTTTCTGTTACACACGAAGCAGCTTTTTAGTGTGGCATACGTACTATATGATCCTGGTCTTGATCGACGTAGACTCAATTCGTTGTCCACGTTCATAGTTTCCTTGATGGCTTCTTCCAATTTTGGAGGTATAAGACCAGCGACATTTCAATTATATCACGCTTTAAGGCCGTATATAAATTGTTTAGTTGCCTTCCTATCCGAGTTGCTCTTCAAAGCTGTTTTTTGCATCTGTGATAAATAAGCGCTTGAATCATGCGTCATCATCATTCTATTATGCAACTGTTGAGCCCGACTGCAATACTGTGTGACTGACTTATTGTTCTGCTGGGTTAGTGCTTTGAATTCTGCCAGCAGTGTGTCAGCTACCCCATGCTCTCGAATCATCTCGATATTGCGAGCAGGAAATCGTCTACCGAATCAGATAGCGAGAGTCGAAAGCAAAATTGATCTACTGCTGCACTTCTTAACCTGCCCCCTAGTGCACCTATGAAATACTTTTCATATGACGGCAGAACTGTCGTCCTTGCCGTTTTCACCATCTGCTCAAAAAGAGGAAAATTTATTGGATCCCTGTTAAGTATAGCGATGGCACTCGTCGTGCTATTTACCTGGGCCACTGTATTGTAATGCGTGTTGAGGGGGTGTGTGTTCTCAGCTTGCTGCTGGTTTACGACGGGGTTCAGAAAGTTGGTGTTTGGCTGAGTCGGGTTTCGCAGGTTTGTAGATGTTGTTCGAGATTATATACATCCGCGCTCGCGAAACTCGATCATCCCGTTGTTTGTACTCCAAAAACATATTGGATATCGAACCTACATCCGCCCCGATGCCACTCTAGTGTCTCCTCCGAGTGCTCTGATGTGAATTGCTGCATATCCTGTGCCGTTTGTTGTATAGTTTCTTAAGACGGTCTCTTCACGAACGTGTTTTCGATTCTCACGTTTTCCTCTTTGCACCGTTTCCTGTCATTTATTTAACATACCTTAACTCTGATTCATTTGTTATTTCCTGTCCCTGCCTGTTAAGGGGTCTTACATTCGCTCCCCGTTCTGGACGCGTCCGCGTCGTGGGGGGTATTTTCTCTCTAATTACTTTTGTCTTCAAGTTTCTGAAGCTATGCTTTTTACGCCGGGTCTGGCAGCTGTACCTAAATGGGAAAAAATGACAGTAAGGTAAGATCCCTCACTACGCTGCCCAATTTCTCGCACTATAGGTAGAGTAAACGAGAGAGGACGAGAGAACAGGGGGCGGGCCGGCAGGGCAAGCCGAAGTAAGCCGAGAGCCGAGACAAGGCGAGTGAGGGGAAGAATAGAGTAGAATAGAATAGTATTTATTATTAGGCTGAGGACTCATGGTCCAAGGTAGCCATTGGCCCATTACAGTGCCTATAGACTAGGCTTGACTAGTGTGCATATTAGGCACACTATCAATAGAAATTTAACAGTGTAATACTCGCAGTGTCCCGTAATTCACTAAATATTTAGGAATTATAAAAATTAAATAACAAAATGAAAAGTACATTAATAATTAATAATAAAAAATAGGAGAAAGTGTCGCAGTAGTACTTGGCTTTTGACGTAGTGTTAATATACATTGTGTTGCTGAATACGTGAATCTATAGCCATGTAGTATTGCAGAAAGTCTCTCTTGAAGGTAAGTAAAGCAAATTTTGCACGAAGCTTCATAGGCAGTTGATTCTAAAGTCTGGCAGCTGATACCTTGAAACTGAGTCTGAAGAACTCTGTTCTAGCCCAGGATATCACTAGGTCCAAGTGACCCGATCTAGTAGGTCCGGTATCACGAACAGGCCTAAAGTGAATGGCCTCGCTGAGAAATTTCGGCTTAGTTGTGCGTATGATCGAGACAAGTAGACATAGTGATACGTATTTTAATAGACTCTCGAAGCTCAAGACGGGAGAGAAAGCTGTCCACTGTGCTGCCGCTGTGCAACAGGTATACCTATATACATACAAGTCTGTTTGCAAGCAAACATACCTATAATAAACACTTGCGTACACAAAACGTGCGAGGCTTGCGAGCGTGTATGCATCAAGTGTGCCTGTACTGTGTATGTGTATAGTATGGGTATAGTAAAGTGATACAGTCCAATGCAGCTCATTGTGCGCGCAGTGTGCCTGGAACGCATGTCACTATACAGTCACAGTCAATGTGTCAGTCGAGTCTGCCGAACAGCTGAGCGGCACCACGAGCCACGAGTTTTTTCATTAGTATGCATATGGACGTGTATGCCTGCATAAAGAGTGAGAAAGAGAGAGAAAATCCGACTTACCGCGATACTTGCCGTTGATGCGTCTGAATGAAAATGAATAAATGTGTATGTTTATGTTTCTCATAATCATATTATAGTATTTACTGATAAAAATTGGTTCGTGCCAAAAAAATTGCTTTTGAAATATTCTTATTTAATTAATGTAATCAATTTTTTTTTTTAATTTAATATTTATATCATAGCAAAAAAGCATAGCTTCTACCGACAGTCCCGCGACTGTCCCGTGTTTAAAAGTTTCATTACAAGAATACTCTGTTTTTTATTCATTTTAGCCTACTCCTCGTGAGTATCTGGGCTGTGCTCTCAAATTATGGTCAGCATTTCTGACTCTGGCCCATATTCCGCGTCAGAGGGAATGATCTTCTGTCTATCAAACAGGTTGTTTTGCGCTTCCTCGAAATTTTCCATTATTTATTTTTTTTTCTAACAATATCCGTGTCCCCTATATATTTAATTTCTATGCCTGCTTAAACGCTGTAATAAAACTGACAGGATACAAACCTCTATTTTATCGGCTTATATTAAATTGGTGCTTGTATGTCGCAAAAATAATAAAAGTTGAAATGAACAGCCGTCGAGATAGTATAATCTAGTAACGTGCTAATAACGAGAAGGGAGTTGTAAAAAAACTTCAGCTTCACGAATCTACCTAGGTGTTCGTCTTATTAGTAACCCCTGGGACAGTATAACTATATTTAATGGAAATCAAAAGGGACTTACCTGGAGTTTCCTGTTACGACGGTGATCGCTAGAAAAAGTGCCCAATCCTGGTTGGCTGCTTGCTGTCTGGTGGTCTGGGTTGTTTTCTTTGCGATAATGCCTATCTCCTAGTGGCGTTCCCTGGATGGTGTTTTCCGTCCTTGGCGGCCTTGCTGCGATGATGAATATCTCTCTGCTGCAGTTCTTATTCCTCGTGAGACGACAGTATGTGTGTTTCCCGAAAATCGCGTAAAAATAACGAACGACCGCACGTAAAAACAAAAAAATTCCTTTTATTTTATCGAACTTAATTCGTGATAGCGATCCAACTTCTGACACCAAAACTATTACGTGGGTTACGATGGCCTCGGGGTGCTCACATAATAATAATACAAGGACTTGGCTTCACTTTATTTATTAGTTAATTATGCGAGAGAAGAGTCGCGCCGCAAGTGCACCTTCCGCTTCGTTCGTCTGCCCTATTCTGCCCTTCTCATTCCTTCCTAGCTGACTCTCTCCTCTCTCCCGCTACCGCTCTATGAGGGTTCCACGAAAGAGCTACGCTACTGTACATAACAGTAAACATAACGATTGATTTGCGGTAAACAAAAAATGACATCTTTCTTGGATTATTTTCTATTATACCAACGTATTTTTTGTTTTCTGATAACACTAATGTCAAATTTAACATTAAGACTTTGTAAAATGGTTAGACTAATGTTTTAAGTGACTTTTTGGAATAACGACAGTATAGACTTTAGTAATATCGAAAAATTATAAAAAAAATTTTTTCAACCTATCGAGTACCATTCTTTCGTACAATATAATTTTTTTGGTTGATAAGCCTCATAAGACAACTTTATTAATTATTACAAAATAAGTTTTTTTCTAACATATGAGACTCCTTAAAGGAGTGACAGTATGTCTTCTCTTATTCCTACTAATAGTAAGGACGGCTCTTAATAAAGGTGAGACAGCGTTAATGCAGAATTTTATTGATACATCAGAAGCAACCTCTATTTCGATCGGAGTCACTGGTATCATATCAGTATCGGATAATTTCTTTGACGTTTTTTTTATTTAGGACTGATTTTCATCTATAAATCTGCCTCCAGCATTACGTTTGCATTACGTTTTCATTCACTCAACTCCCTTATTTTTAAGGTTACACCATATACTTGTTGATTTTTTGTAACCTACATGTTAAAATTCACTTCTTACTGAAGTAGTTATAGATCGTATAAGTCTGGCATTAACCTAATAAAAAAATTTTGTTTAGGCAGACCAGGTGATTTTTTTTTCCTGAAATCTTATTATAATTATCGCATTATACAACAAACGACTGCATTAAAAACCCAGAAAAATCACTTTGCAGTGTGACGCGCTGAATCAAAATCTAAGCTTCTTTTTTAATTTTTTTTTACGATTGTTTAAGTGTAATACGGGACACACAAGAGATATATTTTAGTCTGTAGGTAATATTGAGCTAATATATTTAAAAATAAATGAGACAAAAGCTAGTTTTAGCAGTCAAATTCGTTGATTCAGTATTTACAGAACAAATATGACTTCGTTTTGTATTCATCAGGAAGATTTTTTGGTCATGAAATATGAACATAAATGCACGAGACGGACAAGTCATTAATATTATGGAGAAGTTTTGAATCTCGATTAATGATTTCAGAAGCAAATCTTCATCGGCTGCTTTATTTATTAGGTAGTGGAAACATTACTTATAAAACCTGTTAATTGATTGCTATAAAAAAAATTCAGATCGTACTTACATTTTTAACAAGTATGATTAAAATAACGTTTTAGACACAAGAACAGTGCTGCATATGAAATTCTTCCCGTTGTTCTAATCGTACTGAATTGGCATTATCGATAGTTAGCACGAATCTTGGTTTCATGTAACTTTTATTTTTTTATTTTTTTTTTACGCACTTTTTGATTATGATTGTAAATATACATTTTCTATTTATTTCTGATTCTTTTCGCTGCACGTAAGATAGCTCACAGATTTCTTGTGAAATTCTTACAAAAGCAGTAATGTGTATGGAAATAAAACTTTATTAGTATATTTTGTTGTGAAATGACTCGTCAAATAAGTAAAGTGTGTGCTTAAACTTCATGTTATCTTATTATTTATATATGTTTGTTATACAGTGGCAAGGCTAATCAAACTCAAAAAATATTATTGAATTACTTATGTACGTTGTTACTGTCTCTGCTTCAATCTAAGAAATAATTTCATCTTAGTTAAAAGAATCTACAACAGCAACAAAATGTAAAATTACAACAAATACTTAAAACATTGGCGGTTTTCCAATATAAATATCTTGATCTTATAATTGCATGATGCATAATATCTGTTTTTCCACCCTTGATTTTTAGATGCAAAAAATGTATCAATTTTTACTTATTTATTTGATGAATAAAATGTTTATGGAAGTCTCGGATATTACAAGCATCCAAAGGTGACACAATTCAATAACAAAAATTTGGAAAAGCAATACAAGTATTAACTGGAAAAGGTATAGTCTCATAAAAATGAATTAAAGAAATATACTCTTTCAGTATCATTCATATTCCCATAGAATGTATCAAAGGCGAAAAAAATTATAAGGGATCTATTGCAATTGATTTCTTGAACAATTAAGCACAAAATTTAAATGATTTTTGAGCATGAAACACCAAATGTGAAAAAAAATAAAGGAGGATCCAGCACGAAAGACTTTTCGGCAGATCTTTCATGGAATTGTTTATACTTATTGTTTAAGTTTCAAGCTATTTAATGATGTCAAAAAATAAATTAAATATCATACATGTTCAGAAGATATCAATGATTAAAAATCAGTACTTTTAGATGAGTTAAGATAAGCTTATGGTCCGTAACATTAGTCCTTCTTTGGTAACATTAGAAAGTTTTGACAGAATCACTTGAAAAACGGATATCTTACACAAAAAATTCGTACTATCAGTGCTCGATCCCTCACCAATGCAAACCCATAATGCTACCTTGCGCGATTAGTATTCACTATTTTTTTATATTTTTTTTATAAAAATCCATGATCTGCTGTTTTAGATATTATAATCAATTGATTAAATGATAAGCTTTAAAGTAATTATGTTGGAATTTTGGTTCACTAATTTTATAGCAGTAAGACAGATTTTGTAGCTTATATGTCGCAAACAGATAACTCTTTTCCAGAAGGTATTTTTAAATGACAGACAATTGTATACATTTAGAATATTTTATCATTACTGATAGTACGGATTTAATTGTATAAGAAACTCGTTTTTCAAGTGATACTGTCAAAAATTTCTGACGTTATTGAAGAATGACCAGCATTACGGACCAGAAGCCTATCTTAACTAGTGCAAAAGTACTGATTTTTTATTATTCATATTTTTTGAATAAATACGTTCCGCTGCTTTTTTTGACGTCATTAAAGAGCTTAAACTCAAACAATATGCGTAAAAAATTCCATTAAGATCTGATAAAAATTTTTTCACGCTTGATCACCCTTGAATTTATTTCTTACTTGGTGTTTCATGCTTGAAAAGCATTTAAATTTAAAGCTTAATTTTTCCAGAAATCAATTCAAATTCATCCCTTACAATTTTATCGTATTTTTATACAATCTATACGGATAGAAATAACACTGAAAAGAGCATATTTATTTAATTAATTTTTACGAGACCGTACCTTTTCATGGTAATACTTGTATTGCCTTTCTAAATTTTATTGAATTGTGTCACTTTTGGACGCTTATAAATATCCGAGGCTTCCATAAACATTTTATTGATCAAATACATAAGTAAAAATTAATAAATTTTCTGCATCTACAAATCAAGGGTGAAAAAAAAGACATTATGCACCACGAAATTATAAGATCAAGATATTTACATTGGAAAACCGCCAATGTTTTCAGTATTCAGAGTAATTTTACATTTTATTGCTAGTGTAGTTTCTTTCAACTGAGATACAATTATTTCTAAGATTGACGCAGAGACAGTAACAACGTAAACAAGTAATTCGATTCTAGTTTTTGAGTTTAGTTAGTCTCGCCATTGTATTATTACTTAATATTTTATTGACTGTTTTAACCCATTCCGGGTTTTCACAGGAACTTGCGTCTTTTAACATTTGTATAAGAAAATACAATCAAATTTCTTGCACATGCAGATGTTTATATTAACTGCGCATACTTATAATTATATTCGCTCCGAGAATGAAATTGGAGGGGATAAGAGATTCTACGCCAGCGTCCATGGTGGCGAAAATGTGCGATCTAAAGGTACACCACTGCACCAAATCGAGTGTAAGAACTTGTTTTTATGGAATACTTTGATAAATCGGAGTTATATTGAGAAGAAATTCATTCCCAATCATACGAGGGAAACCAGCTTAACATATACATGTTGAAGTAATGTTAAGACTTTGTCAGTAATCATTAATTTAAAGAGAATCTAAATGCTAAAACAGTAACCTTGTCTGCTCTGCACGTGTCACACAGATGTGAAACAGTCTATACGTAGCAGACGTAAAAGTGTGGTAGTGAGTTCAAAAGTTTCTACTCTGTTATAACCTCTGAATTTTAGAGTAATACATAGTTTTTATATACTATTCGATGCATACCCACTGCTCAAAATAGTGTTATAGCGTTGAGAATCCTCTAACTTAGTTATTTTTAGATTATTTTTATGAATAGTATGATCCTTTTTTATAAAAACTTGTTTTTCTCTCATGCAAGTGTTGAAAGATACCCTCGCGTACCTTCAGAACGCCAGCTTTGACCACAAGCGGACGGTGCTGCGGTCATTCTCGGAGCGAATACCTAAATTACTGTACTTGACCTTAACCTAATATATTATTTTATTATAACATTCCTCCTTAAATTTTTTAGTTGACTGCTTATCTCTTTTTTTCAATCTTTAAGCACTTATAAAACTAATACACTCCCAAGGTTTACTGTTAAACACTGTTTTATCTTACATCATCAGACTCACGTCACATCAATTTCAATTACCTTTGCACTTGGTTATGTACGACTCTTATTTACCAAATTTGGGTCAATCTTTGTTTTCACTTCCACTGGTCTTTTCTTCATCTGTATCTATAATACTTCCATCCTCGTCCACTGGCTCGTCCACTTCCAGCAGCGACTTTCCACGCGTAGACCCTTTTGTATCCAATTTTTGTAGCTGCACCTTTTTCCTGCCATATCTTAGCCTAGTAGACTGCCGCTCTTTGAATTTCTCTCTCCTGCCAAATCATGTCGTGTTCTCTAAAAACTTCTCTTTTGAGCCTCCTCTGTTTTTTCACTACCTCTTTTTCTGCTTCGTGTAGCAGTATTGCAACAACCACCGTGCCACTTCTAGTTTCCTTTGCACCGACCACTCTTGCTAAAACGACTTTTATGTCCACTTTCAGATTCTTCTTCAGATAGTCTTTCACCTTTTGCTTCACATTTCTTTCACTCAACTTCCACCCTTAATCACCCCATTAATCTTTCTCTTTTTCCTTTTTTTTGTGGGGCCATTCTTGGTAGCTGACCTACCTCTCCAATTTTGACACTCTCTTTTTAATGTTATCTTTGATCACAGCATTTACTTCTTTGAATTAAACTTTGAAATTTTCACGTTCTTCAGACAATAAATCGATCAATTCTTCTTTCAGCTTGTTTATATGTTTAGTGGCTTCCTCTTGAACCTCTCATATCTTGTTATCCATTTCATCTTAAACTGCTCTAATCTGTTAATTTATGACTTTTTTATGATCTTCCTTACTTATTGTTATACCACACTGCTCTAGCGTAGTATTGTTTATGGCGATTGTGCTTCTGGTCTTTGTCGGCATTATTGCTATACTCGTGGCTCGGCTCTCTAATCTCATCTACACTTCAACTTTTTACCTCTTATTTACACTTTACACTACTCACCTTATTGCAGTTTTCACTAAAAAATCTCTCTCGTAACTTTATCTTTGTTGATTCATGCCTTACTTATATTCTTGCCTGCGCTTTTAGTTGTTAATGCGTTACTTCACTCTTGCCGGACGATGCGCACATGTGCACTCCACGGATGCCACGACGCAAGTCCTAGTCTCGCCACTGTATCACAAATATAAATGATAAGATAACGTGAAGTTTAAGCACGCACTCCACTTACTCAACGAGTCATTTCACAATAAAATATGCTATTAAAGTTTAATTTCCATTTAGATTACTGCATTTGTGAGTATTTAACAAGGCATCTGTTAGCTATCTTACGTGCAGCGAAAAAAATCAGAAATAAATAGAAAATGTATATTTACAATCGTAATATAAAAAAGTGTAAAAAATAAAAATAAAAATTTCCCGAAGCCTGGATTCGAAGATTTTCCAAACAAAAGTATGAGTGCCACTAGTCCACATACCATCGGAGCTACTCCTCGCTCTAATACAGATGTAGTACATAAGTTGTGCCTGCGGGCTTGGGTTGTAGGTGGTGGGAGGAGCCAGAGTAGAGAGGTTTGGTTTGGAAGACTCTTGCGAGCTGCACTATAGAGGCTTCGGCTAATAGCCATGAATCTCTACTCTGCCATAGTCTACGATGAGGGACACTAATGTGATAAAGCACTGATTGGGTTGCTGGAGATAAAGTGCTTAGGATTTTTTATTAAACAAAAATAAAGCCAAGCGAGCCTATTGGATCTCCGAAGATTTATTGCTTAAAATTTAGATTATTTATATAATCAACAAAAGTACAGCCAAGCTAGCGTATTGGGTTGCTGGGGACTAATCGTTGGGCATGTAGTTTATTTATTTATGTATTTATTTAACAAAATCATTGCCGAGCAAACCGATTGGATCACTAGGAATTTATTGCTTATCATTTAATTAATTGATTTATTCTAAAAAAATCTAAGCTAATCCAGCGTATTGGTTTCCTTAGGTTAAAGTGCTTAGGATTTAATTAATTAGCGCGAAAAAATTATATTTTATTAATATATAATTTTTTTGAAAGGGTTTTGCATCAAAACAGTCGAACCATTGGGTTAGGGGGGTTAAAAAGAATATATTTTAAAGTTATTGGGTTGCAGTTGCTTCGAATTGATTTATTTGGTTTGTACAATTAAATTTTATCTCCCAATGCTAATTTACTGTAATCAACAGCACTATCGACTAGGTAACAACTATCAAAAGCTCTATTTTAGTACGACTAAGTGATTTCGTATGCAGCGCTGCACACGACAGACAGGACAGTTTAATAAAGCTTATAATTTAACTATTAGTAAGAAAATTATCATGAATAAAATAAATTTTGGAGAATGGCACTTATATTCATGACTTATTTTCGAATCCATAATATCGATTGGTATGTTAAGAACACGCTATAGTTAACTGTATTTTAATTTTATTTTGGCTTTTGTACAGTATATCTCAGCTACTAAATTAAAATCAATATGTAATGAAATATTTTTTCTTGTAATTCAGCATAAAGTTTATCCGTCACACTTAAATCGTTAGATCTTCATTGAATATTTGATAAATAAAATTAAGTAATTAACTTCATAATTATAAAATCTGAATCATAACGAGAACGTATGAGACTATTGAAATAATCTAAAATATTGAGGGATAGAATATTTTTACTCAATATATGTTGGAGCAGTTCTCAGTCTATACTGATCCAGGACCGCTGGGTGTGGGGGGACCACTGAAGTTAAAGAAATTAAGTCAAACACCATTTCTTTTACCGAACACTGTATTTGGAAAGCACAGTTGGTTGTTACACAAAAAAAGGGACGGAGCAATCACGCTTGATTGGTTCACACACTACTGTCAAAAAACTCGTAATAAAACTGTACAAACACGGTACCAAGTACCAATCACTTGTTTATCTATTCAAATCATCTAACTCGTTCGCGACGAACGGACTCGATCGCAGGGAACAGCCACCTGGGTGAGAGCCGGGACGAGAGTAATGTCCGCGCCGCACGATGATCGACGTATCGGGCCCAAACGCACCAGCA
>JAPYYV010007957.1:0-12990 GCA_030522625.1 Copidosoma aretas | reverse complement strand
CTGACGCCCCAAGCAACTTCGCAGCACTGCAACATCCTTTTGCTTACTAAGTACAGAACAGTTGGACGACGGTCACGAAAAAAAGCCCAACTCAAATTTGCCCAAGTAAACTAGCATTTACAAGTGAATAAATGAATAGAAAGAGATTCCCAACTTACATCAACTTTGATTGAGAACCACTGGATCCGGCGAACGTCCTTAAGCCACTGGGAACCAAATAGGAAAGCATGAAGTAAACTGCTCTGTTTTAGGTATAAATCGCATAAACAAATCAAATAATATATTTTGTGAACATCAACCGACTCATCGATTGTGGCACAAGAGGCAAATAACATATTTCTATCAAGAGATCCCTGTGCATCACACAAACCGCCATAGTCACCTCTACGAAAATTACAACTTCTTCCAGAATATTAAGTACGCTTGAAAAATGATGCACGCGCTTTTACGTTGTATGCAAAATAAAATTTATCTTGATTTAGTAAAGGGTAAAAAAAAATAGACGAATGAACTTGCAAGTCACTAAAACATATATTTAACAAAAAATCGGATTTAACCGGTAGAATAAGGCACTGACTTAAAGCACAGTTACTTACTAATAGTTCAATAGATCAAACGGCACTTCTGAACACCGCACTTATGTGAAAGCCGCTTGCAGCATTCCCAGACTCGTCTTCACTCCATGTATATCCTGGTCGATTGTGATCATCAATCACAAAGTTGTTATGATCCTAATGGGAAGAGTAGTGTTGTTGGAGGACATCCAAAAAACTTGCAGTTTTTTCGCAGTATTTGGACGAATCCTTAACCGCTGTAAGTAGAGGAATGTAAACCAGAAATATAACAATCTTATTACGTCAAAAAATGATGAATAGAAATTCAACAATGCCATTGTGTAAGGGCCCATTGATAAAACATAACCAGTCTTTTACCAACAGAAGGAGACCACCACCATTTTTTTTTATTTTTAACAACCTCGCATCTATCCAAACAAAAAGTGTGGTATCCAAGGAAGTTCGACTGTGCTACGGAAATGTCTTCGTTAAGCCAGGCCTTACACAAGGTAACAATATTTGTCCCAGGTGAGCATGATAGTTTATCTCGAAAGTCTTTAAGTTTACCTTTTAAACTAAAAGCGACATGTAACCAAAGCGACCCATCCTAAAAATAACAATTTCAGAAATTTTACAGAAAAAAAACGCTGTGATTGGATGATTAAATGTTTTTTTTCCAAAAGATCATGAATGTTTTTGTTGGAAACTACTATTGAATGAGGTAAAAAAGTAACATCATACTTGTGCATAAATCCGTCCAATTAAATCACTCATAAAACATTTACAGTTACTGCTATAACAGTAGGATTTATCAAATACGATACTAAAATTGACGATATTTTTGGAAAAGATAATACAATCATGTTACCTTATACATTAAGATAATTTTTTGCATGATTATTAATTACAAAAATATTTTTTGTAACAAAATTTGGAACGCATACAAAAAGTATTTTACAGAAGTTTTCATTTATGTGAAATATAATTGTGCTGTTTTGCCCATAAATCAAATATTTGGTATGAAAGACAGGTCTTGTTAATTATATCACTTACCTTCATCAAAACCAATTAATTTATTACAAGAAAAAGTTTTGTTGAAGAAATTGCTTTTTGTAAAAACATGATCGAATCACCATACATTCAGATAAATAATTGCCAAAGAGTTGTATGCAAGTAGAATCTTGAAATTATATTTACAGATGGCCCTGGAGGTTCAGAAAGAACTTACTTGTACAAAACATTGATCTTTTACTTTATTTCTCAAGGTGAACAAATATCTAATAATTCTATTAAATCAATTTATAATGTTTCTTATAATTTCTGTCATAGTTTTTACATGATTCCTGATTAAATTTTGGTTTTGATTTGAATTCAACGGCCTGTTTAACGGCTTTTTGATCATTAGTTATGTGTAATTGTCAATGTTTCGGTATTTAGCTAACATCTAATTTGTGAGTATTTAAAGTTAGATGATAAACTTCTCCTTGAATTTTAATGTTGTAAATATATTTGCCTTTTTGTTCTATTTTATTACCCATAAAAGATACAAAACTAAACATATTATAATACCTGATAAGTATTCTAAAATTATTATAAGTTTATAAAAGTTTTTATGACTGTTTTGTGATATTCACTATAATGATTTAAGCAAATTTTCCTTTCATGGCGACAGGTAGATTTCTTGCTTTATTTTTCCCGAAACATTGCTAAACAATACAGTTAACAAAACGCAAAAATGTATTGCAGAGTAATAAATTATTTATTAAATTTAAATTATAATATTAAAGATTACGTTTCATAAAATGGGTGGTTGGCGCACGAAGCGCGTAGGGGGGCGAAGCTCTACTAGTTTATATTATATGTTCAGTGCGCTTGCAAGCACGGCTGAGTTCCGCACCTCAAATTTGTCAAGTGAATCGCAATTTTGGCATCAAAAATTAGCTGCCTAGCATCCAGCCGAGTATTGAAATCCAGCTCTAGCAGTAACTGGTATGCAGCGTTGCCATTTACTTGAAACATTTAGTTTTGGAACATACTCCTAGCCGTAACAGTATAACACTTGCAACCAGCAGCTTGCGGGACGGTGGCGACATGACGGCTGGCGCATGTCCATGTGTTTACGCCGCTGCGCCGTGTAGTTGCCTGACCTACAGGAGCAGACGAGTATTTGTGTATAAATACATGTGTACTTGACAGCTGCATTGAATCTTAGTACGAGCCATACGAGTCCTACATGCTAACGTATATATATATATAATACGAACATATTTATGTGCACGAGTGTGTATAGAACGGAGTGCGAGAAAAAGAAACGCAGTACAGCTGCTGCTGTGGGTAATCCTGGCTGCTCCCCTCCCCCTTACTTGTGTATACATCTTGCTTATTATCTGCCACTGGTCGGCTGATGGGAAAAAAGGAGCTCAGCCTACTATTCTTTTACCCCACACTCTCTCACCGGACGTTACGCTCTCGGAATTTTGGTCCCTAAGCCAAGCGCACCTCAAGAAACTCGCCCTCTAAAAAATAACGTAAAATTAACAGATGTTTTCTTACTTTTCAGTTAAACTGAGAAGGAGTAGTTAGAAAGATATATCAGAGATCGGGAGAGCAAGACGAAGCAGGAGCAAGAAGACAGCCCCACACAATACATATATAAAATATGAAGATATATATATAAATACTAGTCGGGTTTGCCCCCCTGCACACTCCGCGCTAACACTGCATGCCCAGATTGCTTTCATTAATGCTCTTATTTTTGAGAAAAATTTTGAATAATGACTTCCTTTTAAATTTTTATCCATCAAATATTGAAACATACTTACGAAGTAGTAGTAGTAAATAGTTTATACTACTGAATTATACAGAGGTGAATGAAAATAGTTGTTTTCGCCACAAATATGCATCTTTCCAGGGCGGTCCCTGGGCCCGAAGGCGTTTGCCAAGCAACGCCCGAGAGACTGTTGGGACGGTCCTGGTCCGATGCACATGCTTGGAGAATGCTATTTTGTCTACCGAGAGTGTTCCAAAAAATCCCGAGGTAGGAAAAACATTTTTTAAATTATTTCTCTCATGCATGACTAACGACGGTTTAAAATTAGTTATTTATTATTGCTTGGTATATTTTAAAAAAATTAACACGTATAAAACAAGAAAACTAATAGATTTGCAACAAATTATGTAGTTTGTTACTCACCTAATACAATTATTGATTACCCAATTGATGATGAACATATTTTTAATTTTTTCAGTATTTTTACAAATTACGTATTCATTTCAAGTAAGCGTAAAGTTTCTTATCTCTTACAGATTTTAATCTGTGACTAGTAGACACATTTTAGTCTTGTATTGTTTTTCGATAGTTTTTTCAAAATTTCCTTATTATTTTACATCATGAAAATATATCAACAACAAATAGTTAAATATGATACTAATTGATATAATTTTATTCTATATATTAAATGATTATTTTAATTAAATTACAATGTTTATCCAAAAGTTATATCTAGTAAAAAAATTAAAAACTTATTTTTAGTACGAAGTTCTTTACGGCGCGTTTAGATGTCTGGTGAACTGGAAAAAATTAAGAGGCGTTACACGCGCTTTATACCTCCCCATGTAACCGTTCGAAAATAGTGAAACTGGTTGCATTGTGCAGGCGCGACGGACAGGGAAATCCCCCTGGAAGGGCAGCGGGGAAGGCAAAGAAGTGTAGAAGAGAGAGAGAGCACATGAGGGGAAGGAGGCAGCAGTAGAGTAAGCCTGTGGATGCAGTACAATCTGGAAAGTGTGAGGGTGTTTGTATTGTGTATGTGAGCAGTGATCACATATACATGCGTTAATGCTCATACAACCTCGGCACAACCGCTTTTTTCCTTATTTAGGATTTATCTTGATATAATGTTGGTTAGTGGATATATTTTCGAAAATAATTTATGTACGATATTAATATTAAGGTGCACTTTAATTTCGAAAAGAATTTCTGACAACATAACCTCCAAATTAACAAGGAACATCGTATTTCTTCATAAAAAAAGATAGTCATGCTTGAAATAACAATTTTGCATAGATTCATATAAGGGACATAAATATTGAAGCAAAAAAATTATAGAGTAGTCGATATGGCAACATTATCTCAAATGACTCAATTTTCGCCTATATTAACAACATCAAGATTACAGCTTTTAAAAATATTATATCATGGTTATTATAGTAAAGACGTGCAACGTTTTTTACGGTGGTTTTATAAACAAATAAGATCAAACATTAGTGCTCTTAGTGGTAAAAGTGGTAGAGCGCTTGCTTTACGTCAGGACGATTCAGGTTCGAGATCCCGCTCAGTCTACTGTTTTTCGGGTACCTCTGTGGGTTTGTCAACCGGTCTCACAACACACAACGTTATAAAAACGTTTTAAGACGTTAAACGTTTATGCAGCTTGTTATTGTTAAAAATAGTGTCAAAATCCCTTGCGAATTAGTTTTCAAAGGTTACCAAAAAAGTTATACTCCTCAGTCACATATTTAATTGTTGCTATTTTCATGTATGATTCTGTGATATGTATAGGCTGCATCATTGATTTTGTAAAGATTTTTTTTTGGTTCATTTATTAAAATATAGTTTGCATAAAAAATCAGCAATCTTTCGGGACAAAAATTTTTTACTCATAATCAGATTTTAATAAACAAGAACTATGTTATCAAAACAGTAAATTAAAATTTTTTTTTATGACATGATGAAACAATTTTTTTTTAGTTTATTCAATTATTTTTATTTATAGGTAATAAAAAAAAATCGATTCCTGTTTTCATTCCATTCTTTTCTTTCATAAACTTATTTCTTCTTAATAATATAAATATAATAACTTTATTTCTACAATCCTAACAAATAAATTAAATTATTCTCTTGTACATTCCGTGCCTTCAAAAAACTGTTATTTTTTATTGTACGTTGCATATTATACAAGATTGAATCACGATAGAAACAAAGTAATAATACTTTACCAAACTTCTTTATTTCAGTTTGATATGATGGGTGATTTCTAACTTCTTGTTTTACGTAAATCATCCAGCAAGTACGACATTTTAAATATTCTATTATTTAATTATTTAATTTTGTTTTTTTTACGATGATCTTATGTCATAAAATCTTCCTAATTAATTATATTTTTGACAAACTTGGTGAAGTTTGAAAAAATAATTTTTGCATGCTGCAGCAGTGCCTCAAAGCTGATGGAAAATTTTAAAGAAGTTATATGTTACAAAATTAATATCGGAAATCTTGATAAATGTAATTGAATAAGTATAGTATTTTCTTTCGTAAGTGTTTTAAATTAGCTTTATGTTTTTGTTTTTAATCACTTGATTACTGAACTAATGTCCCAAGAAATTTCTTTTTTACTACAACAACTTGAGGAGATATCAATAAGTTGGCCATGTATATTTAAAAAAATTATTGTGTAAAACATAAGAATCATTATCATAGACATATCGACGAATGTTTTAAAATTTTTACGATTTCTCGAATTAACCTACACTGAAAAAAATAGACGCTGCTATAGTGCCGTAGGTGACGCGGCAGCGGCAGTACTCGCTTCGGAGCAACAGATAAGCCGAATTGGCGCACTAGCTGCGCCGCTATTGCAGCTCGCGCGTGTGAAAAGCTACTACACCAGACATCAGGTGCTACCGTTGCTTTTAATAGGCGCTTTTAATGCACCCATCGGCTCAGCCACTGTGCCGAAGTCCGAGAATCTTGCTGTACTACCATTCGGTATAGCTACTGCACGTTGCGGGGCAGTAGCAGCCTCTATTTTTTATTAGTATAACTTATCGCTCCATAAAACAAATTAAATTATGTTTACTGCAATAGTCTTTTTGATCACCAATGAAAAATAAACAAATTTCTGTTGTCATTTTATGAGATAGCTGCATGTAAATGACAAATCTTTTTTGGTGTCTTTGGAGCCATTTCCGCCTCTTCAGAATACTTTGGATTTTCGTCATTTTCTATGTTTCTTATAATATTTAAAATTTTTGAGTAGCTACAAGTCCGAAAAACCGCATTTTTTATGATTATTAATTTAGTGAATCTTACGCATGACACACATTAAGTTTTTAGTGCATCAAGATACATGAGAATGGATTGATTTTGTCTCTCGTACATAAAATTTTATGTAACGTAGTTTATGCATGTTTTTTGAGGCAAAGGTACAACTATGAAATACATTTTTTCTAAAGTTGTTAAAACTCATGAAAATTTTATTGAATATTATGTTATTAAATAAATTAAAGATCTCATATAAAATGTCACATTATAATATCCCGTAGAAAAGTTTCTAGAAATTATTACGTAAAATTGCGTTTAACCTTGAAATATCTGCAGACGGTGCTCTCCCATGCCTCTATCATTAGCAATTACACTATATGATTGCATTTTTATCAATATATATTACTTAAGATGGTTATTGACATTTTTTAAAGTGTCAATTATTTAAAAAGCTCACGGTCTTTCTTGTGTTTGTTTTTTTACTAGTTTCGTGAAAGTGATATTTTTTGTTTTTCCTAAAGAACGTCTAATAGATACTGCTCCATATATGATCTCATGTTGAAAAAGCATACATACTTTTTCTCGCGATTTACGTAGTTAACTTTAGTAAAATGTAAGCGGAGAGTACATCAAAACCAAATAAACAATTTTTCTAAGTTTCATTGCATTTTGACAACACTGATTTTACCTATAAATCATCTTAAGCCTGCTCTACCTTATAACATTTCGACAAATATTTTTTGTCATGTATCATATCCACATATTTAAAGATGCCGATTTGTTCGGCATTGCTTTGGATTTTTCATATTAGTATCTCATCTCTACAACACTTGTATACAAGTTTGTATTTTTTTGCAAATAAGGAGGGAAATATATGGTTCCTCATAAATGCTTGAGATGCAATGTCTCCTTTCACCGCTTTATAAGGATTGAACAATGTCATAGTTATAAACATTAAAAAAATTGAGATACTTTAAGGATGAAATGAAATGTAAGACTGTCAATTTACTAATTATGGTACATTATTCTTTACTCATCAATTGTAGCCCATGAAAAACTTTTATTTATTAGAACCCATATTCTAAGCAAATTGTAATTTTGATAAGCACCATAGAAATCAAAGAATTAATGTAAATTTGTTTGATTTAAACTATCATTGGTTTTAAGTAAATTAGTATCACTAACGGTTGCTACTACTCTTTAAAATGAAGAGCGGTATCAAAAATCATACGGTTCATCTTTTTTTTGGGCTTCACCAAATTTTTGGCTTTTACTAAATTTTCGGTCAAAATTAGAAATAATGTCATCATACGGTTTTCCATCTTACATAATAATGAACTACTTATTATTGCCTATTTACTAGAGAGTTCCGCGTGCCAACCTCCGCCATTGGATCATATTCACTTCTATAATTTTTTAAGGAAAGTTAAATGATTAGCTAGGGTACATCACAACATGAAGTTTCATTTTTTTTTTTTTCAATAAAATGACTATTCAATTTTTCATCATATCGATTTCCAATTAACCCGCGCTTGACCAGTCTCAGCCAATCACAAAAAGAATAAAAAGACTTTATCACGTGACCCATCACTTGTTTCACTGTAGAGAAGTAAATAAGTGATCTTGTATGTACATTATAGATTATTTTCGTGATCAAAAGTAAACATTTAGTTTTAATCTGAGCCAAATATATCAAAGAACAATAATGTTACAGAAATAGAACGACTATCGAAATATTTATTCTACAAATTAGGGGATTTTGCGAGTTGGAAAAGTTTTCGCTAAATGTAAGCCCTGTCGTTTTTATTTTACTCCTCTATATTGATTATACAGTTTTTATGGCTGAATTTCTCCGACTTTAAATGAACTGTAACCTATTTTTATGCTAATTACCAATATTTGAGCAAATAAAACTGTAATATATTATTTTTGTTTCTGTATTTGTTCTCATTGTCTATCTGTTTTTAGTAATGGAATCATTTTCTGATTTGTTTGATCCTGATGATGATCATTCAAAACACAACAAATTTTTGTGGGATGATTATAAGAATGAAGATGTTGATTCATCAGATTACAGCAACAGTACTTTAGAAAGAAGTGGTGATAGATTACCTCCTGAACCAGAACAAGGAAATGTTGAGTACAAATTAAAACTAGTTAATCCCTCCAGTCATAGATTTGAACATTTAGTTACTCAAATGAAATGGAGACTTCAAGAAGGTCATGGAGAAGCAATTTATCAAATAGGTAAAAGATGTAGAATTTTCACAGTAATATACTTACATTTTTTTCTAACGCACAGTTAAAATTTTAACACTGTTTGTCCATAATAAAATATTTCAATTACATGGCTTCTCTTATTGCAGTTATTTTGTTGGATATAGTTGTCTGTATATTATAAGATTACTACCTCGCCTCTCGATAAATTTTTAATTTGCATACATGAATTAGCTTAGAATATTAATAAACACTTACATTTAGGTTCAGACACTTGAATAAAATGCTATTATGTGAGAGGTATTAGCTACAGCTGACTTGACACTCCTTACCTATATGTATGCTTGTCATCGGCGGCCTCTAAAATATGGAGAAATATTAAAATATATAGATGTATTCTATATCACGTCTTATAACGTGTGTTTTCGGTGCCGCCAATGACAAGTCCGAGAAGAGGAGAGAAAAATATGCTTACAGCAGCAACGGCCCATAGCAAGCAGAGGCAGCAGCTGTATGCTTAGGTGTATGTATGTATGGTAAATTATTTTATTGTCCCAAGAGTACATATGGAATTATTGGAAAATTTTATTGATCTTATAGGGCGAATTGTAGAAACTTATGAAATAGTAAATCTTTCAAAATGCACTTTTATTACGACAATAAAAATCGTAATTGAGAATGAAAAAAAATTTTTCCCGAGTATGGCTCGAACACACCACCTCCTGCTTACCGGACAGTCGCTCTACCAATTGAGCTACCGAGGGGCTGCGAATTCTATACACTATAGGTTCAAATTAATTTTATTCTCGCAAGTAGAGTATATAATAGAGCCATAACTAGATCGAAGACTCAGTAAATAAGTAAGTATGATGGTAAATTATTTGATTGACCAAAGAGTACATATGGAATTATTAGAAAATATTATTGATCTTATAGGGTAAATTGTAGAAACTTATGAAGTAGTAAGTCTTTGAAAATGCACTTTTATTGCGACCGTGCAAATCGTAATTAAGAATGAAAAAAATTTTCCCCGAGTGTGGCTCGAACACACAACCTCCTGCTTACCGGACAGTTGCTCTACCAATTAAGCTACCGGGGGGCTGCGAATTCCATACACTATAGGTTCAAATTAATTTTATTCTTGCGTGTGAAGTATATAATAGAGCCACCACTAGATCGAAGACTTAGTAAATTAGTAAGTATGATGGTAAATTATTTTATTGCCCCAAGAGTACATATGGAATTATTAGACAATTTTATTGATCTTATAGGGCGAATTGTAGAAACTTACAAAGTCGTAAGTCTTTCAAATTTTTTTCATTCTCAATTACGATTTGCACTGTCTTAATAAAAGTGCATTTTGAATGACTTACTACTTCGTAAGTTTCTACAATTCGCCTTATAAGATCAATAACATTTTCTAATAATTCCATATGTACTCTTGGGGCTATAAAATAATTGACCATCATACTTACTTATTTACTTAGTCTTCGATCTAGTTATGGCTCTATTATAAACTCAACTTGCGAAAATAAAATTAATTTGAACCTATAGTGTATGGAATTCGCAGATCCCTGGTAGCTCAATAGGTAGAGCGACCGTCCGGTAAGCAGGAGGTTGTGTGTTCGAGCCACACTCGGGAAAAATTTTTTCATTCTCAATTACGATTTGTACTGTCGTAATAAAAGTGCATTTTGAAAGACTAAGTACTTCGTAAGTTTCTACAATTCGCCCCATGAGATCAATTAAATTTTCTAATAATTCTGTATGTATATATGTTTGTGACAGAGATAGACTAGTGAATGGACGCGCTCGTGCGAGAACAGAGGCGCGCCGCAAAGTGGGCAAAAACGTGCTTTTTTTAATAAATAATATTGAAGCTACTGTATTAAACGGATTGAGATGATTTTTTTTCGAGCATCAAGGTAATACAACATAGAATAGCACAAAATTGGTCCGAATAGAAAAAATACTTGCAGGGGTGAAAACCACCCATAAATGCACCCTTCCCGACCGGTAATCGACTAAATCATTGTCTAGCAAGCGAGCATATTATTTTTTTCTGAAAATTGGTATACTTATGTTTATTAGTCGCTGAATTGCAATCTGACATAAAAATTTTAAAATTCAAAATGGCGGATCTAATATGGCGGCCGAAAAAATAAATACTTTCAAAAGTTCATAAAAATATGTATATGGGGATTTTTTGGTGTACTGATTACGAATCTTTTATCGAAAATAAGAAATTCAAAATGTTGGATCCAATATGGCGGCCGAAAAAACAAAAAATTATCAAAAGTCTATGAAAATACGTACATGGGAATCTTTTAGGGTGCTCATTACGAATCTTTCATCAAAAATAAGAAATTTAAAAATCCGTACCCAATATTTTCTAGAGGAAAACAATCAGCATTTATTAACTGTTGGAGAGGATACTGTGTATGCTGGTCATAGTCAAATAAATTTCCTAATAAAAACTCAGCACACTGGTAAACTACAATGTTATGAAAGAGTTCACGTTATAAATTTACAATTATCAAATAATGCTTTTCGTTTTGAGTAAGAGTTCATTAACATTAATATACAGAAGTTGGTCTACAAATGACAATATAAATTTAAGCAAGTCCACTGTTTTTATAATTATCTAATTGGGTCAGTGCGAATTACTCTAGAGAGTGTATTTTAGCACCGTTGAAATTTAATTATTAGGTTCGAATTGAGTGTGTAGAGTAGTATTTTTTCCCTACTAGTTTTCTTCAGAGGATTAGTTGGCTTTCCCGAGCCAGTTAGCTGCAGCAAACCTCCCGGAGAAGAGGAGTCGGGTAAAACGGGACAATGTAAGTTAATGTAAGGAAGTTTTTTTCAGTTTGTGACGTAATGTCGGGACAGCCGTTCTCCAGCTGATACACAACGTTACATATGTTGTAGAATGACAAACATGACCGTAGTTTTTTAGCCTCTTTTTGAAAAACAAGCGGTGTATTTAACACATAGATCTAAGTCTATATTGTATAGAAACTGTCATGTCATGTGAATAATAGTTATAGCATATAACAAAGCTGCTTGTGGCTAGGATTGGAGCCATCAGCTTTGTGTAAGTAAATAAAAGGGCCAAAAAGAGAGAACTATAATATATTGTTTGACATACAATGCGTGAGGCTCGCCTTTACAACCATCTGTTGTAGCTCTAATGCCCTCAGTTGACACACGCATGTAGAAGCGTGTGCGAAGCCTTTTGCAGCGTGCATGCATGCGTTGTTAGACCTGTCTAAGCACGACGTACGTGTGACGTGCTTATACATTGGGGTGTCCGTTATTTACAAAATTCAAGTTTTTGATCATCTACCCTTTTCAAACTCTTCGTTGCATTAAAAAATGATAATTTATTGCCTGAAAACTAAAAAAATAATGAAGTTAACTGTGTCACCAGACACATTTTATTTCCCCATTTAAGCATAGATTTCAAAAATTTCAACCATGCTTGATTTTTTTGACCACTTAAAGTATTTTTCTGGCTTTTCTAATCATACCATTGAATAACATATAACGTGGACTTAATCAATTGATTTTTTCCCGCGAATATATTCGAACTAAAAAATTCCATTTTGGCCTTCGAAGCCTTTGAAAAACAAAAAATCCTAACAGTCCAATTTTTCCAACGTGCTTAGTTTAAGCTGAATAATCAAAATAAAATGGTATGATCTACAAATCCAGAAAAATTACTTAAAATGGTCAAAAAAATCTAACAAGGTTGAAATTAAAAAATCCTATGCTATTTAAATAGGAAACCTAAATGTGTCTGCTGGCACGTGTTAATTCTAAAAATTTATGTTTTTGAGGCAATGGATTTTTATTTTTGGATGCAACGAAGAGTTTGGTAAGGGTAGTTGATAAAAAATTTAATTTAGTAAATAACGGACAAAAATATATATTACCATACTATATAGTGAATTTGGTGGGTTTCGCGATAAGACCCCCCGTCACGCCACCCACAACTCCCAAAAAATCCCCATAATTTAAGGATTAAATTCGTTCTATCACCCCCGTTACGATTTTTTAATCCTCCCCCTTACATACCCCCAAAAAACCCTCCACAAAATAAAATAAAATTCGTTTTGTTTCTCCGTTATTTGAGTTACGGCAGAATTTCAAACCCCCCCCCCCCCCCTCTGACCC
>JAPYYV010007956.1:0-12992 GCA_030522625.1 Copidosoma aretas | reverse complement strand
ACCATTTTCCAGTGTGGTTGGTACGTATACAAAAACTGTGAATTTATAAATTATTAACTTTAACGTTTTCAATATATTTAATGGCTGTTCGACGTGAATTTATTTTTAAAATTCTTTTTTTTTATTATACATGCAGTTTAAGCATTGGTAAAACAGATGGTTATTTAAAAAAGTATCTTTGTAATTTTTTTACGTTTGATTCTTCATGTATAGTTTTACACCGGCTTGGACGTACTGAATGAATATTCTGTGTATAAAAATGTAATATCCACTCTTTTCGTAAAAAATAGTAATTCCTCGTGATTTTAAAAACGACACTTAAATTAAGATCTGAAATTCTGTTATTTTAGAAGCTTTAAAGGTTATTGTCGTCCCTCGTGTCTTTGTAATTGAATAAATTCGTGTATTATGTCTTTATATAGGTATTTAGCTGACTTAGATAAACAAATAATATTTTTTTTCCGATTCTTCAGAATCATAGGAAAGATATTTAAATTAAAAAAAATTTTGCTTAATTTTAGTAACTCTTAGGGTTGTTTTAACCCCCAACAACATATCTACATCATCCTTTGTGTGTACTGTAACACATTTTCAGTCGTCTTATTAAATTTCTAAAGATTTTCAACGATTATAGTAAAAAACGTCAATTTTTAATAAATTTTTTTAAATTTTAACAAGTCTAAGGGTGGTTTTAACCCCCTACAACATACCTAATCTATCCACTGTGTGAACTGTAACAGACATTTTGTCTCTCTAATGAATTTCTCGATATGTATAACAATTATAGTAAAAAATGCAAATTTTAAATAATTTTTTTCTAATTTTATCTACTTTAAGGGTTGTTTTCACCCCCTTGAAGGGGATGTTTGGAATTCGGACCATTTTTCCCATATTCTCTGTTGAATAAGCTGTAAGCTTCAACAGAAATCATGGAGATTGGTTAATTCGTTTTGGAGATATTTTATTTCCGGAAAAAAAAACCCGTTTTGTCCCACTGTGCGCTCTTTCGCCCTTTTTTTGTTTGCCTTTTACAATCTCACCACTGCCCTCACTTACTTTGACTGTAGCCCCCGCACGTCCTTTTAAACTACATTGTGTCCCCATTTTCGGCTGGCTATCCCTTACTTACCTAACAATCCGCAAGGACGTAGAATTTATTTAAGTCTAATATATCCCCTCCCTGACAGCCCCTCCCCCTTAAATTTTATCTGTAGCCAAATATGGCCAACGTCACGAGAAAGACACATTTTCGCCGAAGTCTCCCAAAAACAGACGAATCATTCTGATTACAGACGAGTCCTTTCACCTAACCCTTCAATATCGTCGAACATTGCCGAAAACAACCGATCGCAGCTAATGCCGCTTTTTCACAGCCCCTCGGGATTTTTCGTTCTTTCCGTACGTCTTATTTGGCTTATTGACAGAGGCACAACAAGAAAGCATTACCATTGGTTATACAACTGATGAAATAGATAATGGAATACCTGCACGCTCGAGCTTATTACGAAATAAAAATGAAACGTAACTTTTAAACCTATAACCAAATAACCAAATGAACTTGCCCGGTTACACTGTTTATAAACAGATCATTTATTTACTCAAAGCGTAAGCATAAAAGTATCTCAGCTTTTAGAATACAGTACATAAGATATTACCCCACAATACATCCCAATAAAACCCTATTGCAGGAACCGAGCAGAACATTCGATTCATGCACATGATGCAAGAAAAAACAATGTGTGTGTCACTGCTCAGATATAGTTTACTAGACTACAGTACGATCGCGGCTTAGACACACATCTTATTTGGCTGATAGACAGGGGCAAAACAATAAAACGTGACCATTAGTAATACTACAGACAAATCCTTGCACCCATACCCCCAACATCGTCAAATATTGCCGAAAACAACCGATTGCAGCAAAAGTCGCTTTTTCACAGCTCCTTGGGATTTTCTATTTTGCTCGTCGCACGTCTTATTTGGATAATAGACAGAGCTACAATAATCAAACGTGACTATTAGTAATACAACTGATGAAACAGATAACGGAACACCCGTACGCTTCAGCGTTACAATATAAAAATAAGATATAACTTAAACACCTTCAACCAAGTAACTCAATAGACTCACCCACTTAAACTATCTTTTACCAGATCCTTTTTATACTATTGGTGTAAGCAGAGAGGTATACTGGTTTTTGAAATAAAGTACATAGAAAAATACCCTCTATTATACCCTAATAACACCTGATTGCAAAGATCGGGCAGAGCGACCGATTAATTCACATGATGCAAGGAAAACCAGGTATGTAATATCATATTTGCGCTACAGTCTAGCAAACTATATCCAAGCAGTGATAGGCTGAGATTTTCCAATCCAAAACCATGTTTTTTTATACAAAATATAATTAGAAATTTTATTTTCGAGTATTATACTCACTATATTGTGTATTATACTTTTGATCATGATGTTTATGGACAAGGTTTGATGGATAGCACATTCGTTTGAGAAAAGAGAAAACCAATTAGATTTTAGGGTGATAGAGCTCCAATTTTGTCAAAAAAAAAGCACTTATTTCAATACAACGTTCTACACAGTCGAAAATAATCATCATTGCTGTACTGAGGCAGGAAATAAAAATCCTGACCGTCAGTGATTCAACTGTTAAAACAGAAACTGACTCGAAATCCGTACATTTTACCTCAATACGTAAGTAAAATAAAATAAAATCAAATAAAATATAAACAAATAACAAGATAGACTATTCTGCTAACAGTGTTTGTTGATAAATAATTTCTTCAGCGATTCAGAATGTAAGCAGAGGGTTTCGGGATAACAAACACAGAATACTCACACGTTTCTACAAGAATTAGACAGAGCAACCAACTTATGGACATAATGGAAAAAAAGCCAGGCATGTGCAAGCTATGATTACGTTGTAGTCCAGCAAACTATAGCTGAAATGTAATTGGCTAAGGATTCACAATCAAGAACAATGTTATTTTCATACAAAATTTCATAAGCACTATTCTTCCGTGAATTATATTTACTACATAGGTGTATTGTAATTTTGATCATCATGTCAATAAACGACGTTCGCTCGATATAACTTGCTTTTGACAACGGAGAAAGCCAATTAGACTTTCGGGCAAGTAAGCTCCATATTCGTCTTACATAAAATATGTGTCAATACAATGCTCTACTACTACAATACCAAAGTTATACCAAAGATAAATCAGATACTGAATAGAAGACACGTATACTTGAGATCAATACTTAATTTAAATTAATTAAAACATACGCTTCTTATACCAAATCACTGAATTGACTCGTTTGATAAAATTGTTCATTATAAAATTATTTAATCACTTATTTAAAATAATTTTAAAGAAAAGCGTGAACAAGAATCTCTAGCTTTTTCCACCAAATAACCTTATATACTTTAACCTAATATCTAAAGGGAAAACAAATAATTAAAGTCAAAACTATTTATTGTTTTTATTGATTGGGTTATAAGATGAGTGTAGCTATTATTATTATTTTAGAAGTAACTATGGAATCGTGTATTTTTAGTCAGAGAAAAAAAAGTGGCATTAGTTCAGGGAAAATTTTTGAAAAAAACTTGGGAACCCTTGTATTAAGTTATACTTTTCTGGCAAACAATATATGTAGATGTGGCTGATTACGCCAAAAACAATTGTTAATGATCTTAGCTCACATATTAAAATAATAAAATAAAATAAAAATCAAATAATTTATCCATAGAACCTTATATTCATCAACTAATGAAAGAAAATATTATATCTGTAAAACTTTTTTAAAACAAATTTAAAAAAAAGCGTAAAAATTTAGAAAATATTTATTTATTTATTTAAAAACTAACAAATTGATAAGATGTAAGAAAAATAAATCATATACAAAAAAGCTGCCACTAAAATTAATTTTTTAAGTTTTGAAAAACTTATTAACATAATTGTTTGATAGTCTATTAATGTAAATCAATAAATATTTGAACAAATTTATAAATAAACAGCAATTTATTATTCAAATAAAAGTGAGTTAGAAACTGGAATACAGAAGGTAGTATTGTATAGCCTACGAATAGAGGTAGCTCGTAGATAAGTTGACACGGTTCACGGTTCGTATACTCGAGATCGGAAGTTTAAATCCGGTGAACAAGGGTTTTTTTTAGAAATTGAAAGTTTACTTACTCTACCTATTTTTTAAGGGGAAAAATTGGAAATCATTGATTTACTTCCCTTTATAACGGTCATAAAGAAGTATAACATCACTCGAATTATTTTATACCTGAAATGATTCTATCAATAGTTACTTTATATAATCCTAGAGTTAGCATGAAAAATCTGGGGGTTGGCGAGCGGAGCTCGCAGGGGTCCAAGCAGCAATAGTATATATACACTATTGGGTCTCTGCTCCCTTGCGCGCTTTGCGCACCAACCCCCTAACAGTAGATTACTGACAATCGTTTACAAATGTTGAATGTAATTTAACATCAAACGTATATATTTCTAAATTTCTTATTTTTAAATATCAAACAATTCTATAAGTTCTGTAATATAATTTGGGTTAGTGAGTTGAAATACTTTTAGAGATAGATAAAAATCCGTCATGATTACTCCTAAAATCAATATAATTGGAGATAAAAATTGTTTATTAAGATGCTTTTCGATTTTTCTATATGATACGGAAAATGGTCACATCAAATTTCGTTTGGTAAAAGTTTAAAATGTAATTATTTAATGGAACAATTTAAGTTATTTTATTTTAGGAAATAATCATTAAAAATCACTCAATAACAGTTAGGTTTATTATAATTACATGCTAAGAAACGGTATTTATGGAACTAAAGTAGAAATACATAGTTTTGTATATATTTGTAATGTTTATGTTAAAGTTGTTTGTTAAAATTCTTAATATAGTTTCGGTTATCCATTGAATACTTAAAATTTAATATTGTTGTTGAGTGGTAACATTAATTCAGGTCATTACGATGTTCTTGATTACAATAAACATCATAGTGAGAAAGAAACAAAAGAAACAAAATCAATTGTTGAACGTCAAAAATTGTATCAATCAAATAATAATAAAAAAGGAAATAAAAAAAATAAATAAAAAAATAAAAGAATTGATAAATGGAGATACAAATGTTAAAAATGTTAAAATCAAGAAATCTATGGTTGATTTGAAAGTATAGTTAGTTCAAGACAAAAATTGTTTGTTTAGATGTTTTCCGTTTTTTTATACGGTAATGAGAATATGCACTTTAGAATAAGGTTATAAATTGTAAGAAACGTTGTTGGTAAATGAAAAAAATTTTAATATTCCATTACAAGTTATAATTGTTATAAATTAATTCGTAATAGTTGAACTTATTATAAATACATAGGTAAAGATAAAAATTATGGTTATGAGATTGATATTAGTAGTTTTGTTGAAATATATAATATTCATATAAAAAGTTTCCATGAAAATTAAGGTCAAATTTTCAGCTATTTGTTAAGTAAAAAAAGTTTGATTTTTTTTTGTTCTGATGTTTAAAATGTTTATTATTGTAATAAAGTACACTACAATGGGCTTAAAAAGAAAAAAGAAGTTTGTGGAAAAAAATTTTTCATAATCAAACATTTTAATGACGTCAATTCAATAAAAAATATATTAAAAAAAAATTTGCAGTTTTAAAAATAAAAAATAGTTTGGAAAAAACTGAGAAAAAATGTATGAAACGAAAAATTATAGATTGTTTTTATAATTTTTTTTTTAATATTAGACGTAAATTGTGAAATGTTTCCTATCACAAGTAATTTATGCATGCTCAACTACTTTGAATAATGGATTTCAATTGTAACTTTTGTGGTGCAGTTTTTTTAAAGATGACAGAAAAAAATGATGTTGTCAAAATGGATGAATTATTCTACCTCTATTAAGTAAATACGACCAAAATCTAAAAAATTTATTATTATGTAATGATAATTTTATAAAATTAATAAAATATAATAATGATGTCTTTTTTTTTGCATCTTTCAATTCTAATATACGACATAAAAAAAATGCTGTTTATAATTTGAAATTGCAATGTCAAGTTTGTCACACAACTGCAAAAAGTTTAAATAGTACAAGTAATACGCCTTCCAACAGTCAATTATATATTTATGACGATGTCCATGCCATTGAGAAAAGATTAGAAATAAATCTGAATTGGGTTAAAGTACACCTAGAAATTTAAACAACAATTCTTAATAAAAATCCAATCTCAAAAAGTTATAAATATCTATATAACATTACAAAATCTCAAACCTTACCGGAATATAAAATGTATTTTATGCGTAAAAAAGGCAAAAATGATAGTCGATATAAGAAACCTATGATAGCAGAGTGTAATGCTGTTATAGTTTCTACAAACGAAATTTTGCAATGATCTTGATTTATGTGTTTATCCCAAAAATCAAACGCTAAAACTGAAGTTTACTAATAAACTAAACAGTATATTGATGCACGTTATTAGGATACAATGGAAGCAACATGGCGCTTAGAATAATATCATATTTGCGGTAGGAGCGTTGGAGTAGTTTATTTCCCCATTTATCTTGAAAATATACAAAAAATAGTATGTAAGAAAAAATATTTCTGAATCTGTAGATAATTATGAAACACAGCTAACAGAATGGTTTGGACTAAACAAAATAGATAATTTTGGTAAAAATCAAAAGTACGTAAACAATTCTGAATATTATATTTTCAATAAAGCAAAAAAACAGTCGGAACAACGACGACGTTCTAGGAAACATTATGCAATTAGTAGATTAAATGTTATTTCTGCAAATGACCAAGAAAGGTTTTTTCTAAAATAAATATTAAATAATAAGAAGGTTGTTCTTCATTTAAAGATTTAAGAACATACGACGGAAAATTATACAGCAGTTTTAAAGAAACAGCAATAAGTATGGGTCCTTTTTAATGTGATTTACGAATTTTAAACATTTTTAAAGAAGCAAGTGTTATTATGCTATCGATTCAATTAGGAAATTTTTTTGCATGGTTTCAACTCGCAGAAAATATTCAAGGTGATGATATATAGAGCAAATGTGAAGTAAAATTTACTAAAGATTTTGTTGAAAATAAAAAAAATATTAAGCTCTTTTTAATACAAACAGTATTTTCGAATCAGAAAATAAGTCTTGTAAAAACTTCAATCTACCTATTACAGAAAATTTTATTTTGAATGTGGAAAACAATTGTAAAGAAATTAAATACAGTATAAAAATGTTTGATGATTTTTAACCTAAATAAACGATGCACAAAACTATATCTTTAGATGTCTATGTAATAAAAGTAATAAGATTTGTCTTGTTGATGGTCCAGGAGGATCTGATAAACATTTTTATACAAAAATGTACATTATCATATGATTTCGAAAAAACAAAAAATTATATCTATGGATTGGAAAGGTATTGCGTCAATTCTGCTTCCAAAAGGTATGACAAGTCATGTAACTTTTAAATTAATTTTGAATTTATATAATATTGAAAGTTTTTTTTTCGAATTTGATTAGGTTGGAAGAAAATTAAGAGAAGTTGATATAATTATATAAGACAAAGCGGGAATGATACCGAAGAAGGCATTATAAATGGTTGACAAAACTTTGAGAGATTTATGTAACAATGACAAACCTTTTAGAGAAAAATTGATAGTATTAGGAGGAGATTTCCGTCAAATTTTACCAGTTATCAAAAATAGTAATAGAAGCATAATAATCAAAGAAACAATAAAACCATCATATTGATAGAGATTGTTAAAAAAATTTTATTTATATACGAATATTCGATCAATTTATGAAAACTTTTCTAACATGTTGTTAAATATTGGAAACGGAATAATAAAAAAATTCAATATTTTAGACAATTTGATAACAACAGACGTTGCTCGAAATGATTTAGAAAAAATTAAAATTTAAATATGAATACTGCTATATTATCTACTTATAATTGATACACCATTTTTTTTAATAATTAAACTTTAAATCATATTAGAAACAAAGTAACGTATTACAGTATTGACAAAGCAACGTACGAAGGAGTTGATAGATTTAATGATGATGTCTACAATAATTTTCCCTTAGAAGTGTCAAATAACATTCAAGAAGGTCTTTTCCCGCATGAACTGAATTTAAAATTGGACCAATTATTATGATGATAAGAAATTTAAATATTAATGATAAAATTTGTAATAGTACGCGATTAAAAATAGCCGAATTTGTCAAATTTAACATTGAAGTTAAAATTATTACAGGTAAAAAAATTGGAAATGAGGTTTTTATACCTAGAATAACATTATGTTCTGGAAACAATTCTTTTGTACCGTTCGATTCATACAGAAACCATTCTTTTAATAGTATTAGCAATTGCAATCATTTCTAATAAATTTAAAGGTCAGATTTTTGATAAAACAGGTCTTTACTCGAATAAGCCGCTTTTTTCTTATGGACAATTATATGTAGCATTGTCCAGATGCAAAAATCCAAATAATATATTTATACAATTGCACTGATATAACAAAAATACTAGTGACAATATTGTTTGGAAAGACATTTTTCAAGACGGTGAATAAATATTTGATTTATGAACAACTATTATTCTTTATTATAAAATTCGTTTATAATTTTTTTTACCTTAAATCCGGATTTAAAAGTGGAGTAGGCCTACTCATTTTGGTATCATTAAAGTGGTATGAAAAAGCTATAAGGTAACGTTTGTCGTAGAATAACTTTTGTTACTTTAAACTAGTTTAATGCTTATGCTACCAAGACAAATTGAGAAGCTACTATGAAAAAAGCGCTCCTGAATTATTACCACGAGGTAGAGTGGAAAAATCATTTAAATAATAATTGCTCAAATTGTTAAACTTACACATTGTTTTAAATTGTATAATAATTGTTTAGAGATTCATGAAAACAAAATCATTTAACTACTTAACTATGTAATGATAAATGATAGATTTTCATGTTTAAGATAAGAGATTTAAGTTTTAATGTGAAAGATTTACAAGCAGTTAAGGGGGTCTTGTCAAAACCTGAAAATTTTTTAAGTTTTTGAGGGGGGCTAGTGAAAACCTGAAAATTTTCTAAGTTTTTGAGGGGAGACTGGTGGAAACCTGAAAAATTTATAAGTTTTAGAGGGGTGGTGAGGGAGGCGAGGAAGGGGCGAGGGGGGGGGCACCGAAAAATTAAAAAAAAGATTTCTTACTTTAAATCACGGAGAAAACGATCGAACTTTGGAGGGGGTGGGGAGAGGGTGAGGGGGGCTACAAACAAATGACGTTTATGCAAATCACGTAAAACTATGACGCATTTACCCGTCGATTGAAGGGGGCTGAGAGAGCGAGGGGGTGAGGGGGGGCCGAAATAATTTCATCCCTATCACTATATGTATGGGGCATTTCACGTAATCGAAAACCAAAAATATTTGTTTTTTTCCAAACTTTAGGAATCAATAGTATTCTAATAGAAAACAACACTGTAATTATTTCAAATTTTTTGACAAACACCCTTAACGTCAGCGACGGTCATAATTTCTAAACTTTTTCTTGGACCGCAAACTTCTTGATTTCGTAGACATATTGATGCGTATAAAGAAAAAAAACGGAGTGTTAGTATTGTTTTCGTAAAACACAATAAAAAAAACGAAAAAAAATTGTTGGTTAGGTTAACCACTTGTTTTTAAGTTTTGAGTTTTAAAATCGATTGTTAAAAAAGTATGCTACTTTTACGGTTTTTTTTTTAATAAGCTTAAAACATGAGTTTTTAAATAACTTCTGGTTCTTAATGGGTGCATGTAAAATACGGGCACTAAGAGGCGCAAAAGGATAAAAAACATAGTTTCTACGGTATATCGTACTCCACATGATTAAGAAATATGTGTAAAAAGTGTTTTATGATAAAATGTAAGGCGCTTAACACGAGTTCAGTGTTAAATTTGTTAAATTCAAAATAGTGGATCCGATATGGCCGCCAATACATTTAGATGAATTGTGCAAATTAAAAACTTAACTATATTCTATGTAAATTTCTCAGTTGAAATGTTTGTTGCAAAGTTTTCGTAAATTACGTTATTTTCGAAAAAATTATCCGTTGATATTTGGAATTATTTGACTTGACAGATGTCGATAATAATAGGTAATACGATTGGGAAATCTCATACTGTATAAAATGTAGGTACCCCTGGGTTGATAAGGTCGCTAATTACAAATCTAGTGTCCGGTTGATGAAATTTAAAATGGTGAATCTAAGATGGCGGGTAATTTTTATAAAGATAAGGAAATTTGCCAATCAAAAAGTATCACTATAATCTACGTTAAATTCTAAGATAAAAATGTTCCTTGCAAAATTTTCGCAAGTTACATCATTTTTGAGAAAAAAAACGGTTAATATTTGGAATTTGTTGACTCAAGAGATTTTGACCATAATAAGTATCATATGTAATTGTACATAGGTAATTGCTTAAGTGTGCAAGCGAATGAGTACAAGCTTTTCATTTATTAGTATTTTTTCTTATTTCGTTTTGGAACAAGTTGCTGCCTAATCACAATCAAAACTGTACAGAAAAATACAATATTTCAAATGTTAAGAAAACAGAATAGAGTAAATAAGTCTTAGCTCCAAAGTATTTATTATTTAAATATACTAAACGAAGTTTTTTTGTAAGCTATGAACTCTTAAATTAAAATTTAATCTTTACAAAACTAAAAAATAGGTTTGTTTGATTAAGCTTGATGTTAATAAGAGGAAGGGTAGTCCAGGGAGCAGAGTGTGAAAAAAAGATATAATACTGCAGGGCACACTTTATACCGTTGCAGCACATCTTAGCGCATGGACGTACCCATAGTTAAATAAAGACAAAACATATGCTGCACTGTTGAACAAATCAGTAAAATTTTACGAGTAGTATACACTGTAAACTTCTGTACAACATTCTACTGATTTTCACAACACTGGTGCGCTATCGCGTATATTGTCCTTTCTGACTAGAAAATCAATAGCTTCAAGGAAGTGAACGCAAAATTATGGAACTGCTGCTGACTGGTTGCCTCATCCCGTAATAATAACACAGTCTTGTGTTCGCCATTTCCGCATATAGATATACAAGTCTGATAGCTTTTTCCGCTCTTTTCTTCGAAATTCACTAGTCCATTTGACCAAGAAAAGCTCGTGAGCAACTGACAAGCCATACCAAAACAGCAAACAATCAGGGGATATAGGACATGATGGTAAACACAAAGAAAAAAAAGTCGTTTACTAGCTTTTTTGGGAATACGACTAATAATTCAATTTGGATTTCAACTCATCTTATTTATTCGTAGAATTCGTCTATTTTACAAATGCTAGCCGCCACATTCGATCTGCCATATTAAATTGCATTAACCCGACACTAGATTTGTAATCAGTAATGCTAACAACTGAGAGGCACCTACATATTATACTGTATAAAAATTCACAATCATATCACCTATCCTTATCGAAATATGTCGAATCAAAGAATTCTTAACCGATTTTTTTCTCAATAATCACGTGACATACGAAAATTTTGCGGAACAAATTTTTTACTTAGAATTTTACGTATATTATAGTCGGATTTTTTGATTTGCAAATTTCATCAAATTTATTTAATGTGCCGTCATCTTGGACTCGCCATTTTGAGTTTCATCAGCCCTAGACTCAATTTGTAATCAGCGACCTTAACAACCGAGGAGCACCTACAAAATATCCTATATGAGAATTTACAATCATATTACCTATTATCATCGAAATGTGTCAAGTCACAGAATTCCAAACATTAACAGATTTTTTTCTCGAAAATGACTTGATTTACGAAAACTTTGCATCATGCGTTTCCGACATTGAATTTTACATAGATTATATTATTTTTAATATGCAAAATTTGTTAATTATAAAATTATTGGCCGCCATATCGGATCTACTATTTTAAATTTAACTGATCTGACACTAAAATCGTATTAATTGCCTTATTTTCAATCAAAAAATACTTTTTTTACATACCTTTTTGTCATGTGGAACTAGGTAGAACGTATAATCTATGTTTTTTGACATTCAGTGCCCTTTAGTGCCTAGGTTTTACCTGCACCCATTATAAACCATAAATTATTCGAAAATTTATTTTAAAAAATAAGTAAATAAAAGTAAATAAACGAAAAGGTAGCATACTTTACAAAAATTTTTCAAACTTAAAACTTTACAACAAGGGGTTAAACTAACCTTAAAATTGTTTTTAATATTTTTATTGTGTTCTACAAAAAAAATTCTATCAATCTGTTTTTTATTTTTTAAATTGCTTTAATTTTTTCTACAAAATCAAGAAGTTCGCGGCCTAAGAAAAAGTTTTATAATTGTTATCGTCACTGACGGCAAGGTTGTTGGACAAAAAATGAGAAAAAATTATAATATGGTTTTCTGATAGAGTATAATGAATTTCTAAAGTTTAGAGAAAAGCAAAATTCCTTTTGTTCCTGTTTACGTGGAATATCCCATATATATATGGATATATATTTTAATATATGATCATCGTGAGTTTAGTATATTTAAAAATAAAAAATCTTTGACACACAATCAGGATTTTGCGTCATTTGTTACGAATATCTCCAGATAAGCAATTACCTACTCATCACCTCTAGCTTATTTTAAACAATGATGCTGTCTTTCTCTTCCATTGCGTAAATTTATACTATTCGTTATTTTATTAGCCATTAATTACTTGGTAGCTATTAATTAATAATAAATGTTTAATACAAGATTATCATTATATGATGTAGCACTCGCATATGTTTTTGTTTCTCCTATGAAAAACATACATCATTTCTGCTTGTACATATCGACGCCTCTTACGAAAAGTAGCACAGCTCAGGTTCTTACGAAAACCAACATTACTCGAAGTTTCTTTCGAAAAGTAACACAGGTCGTGGCA
>JAPYYV010007955.1:0-12992 GCA_030522625.1 Copidosoma aretas | reverse complement strand
AGGTCATGTTGGATTAATTGTAATTGCAACTTTCATAAATTGATATCATTTATTTAGTAATCAAAAAGAGGTGTAAATAATCAAATGTTGTATTTATTATAATAATGTATTTTATAACATACCATAGCATAATATAACTATAAATATGTTTTATACCAAATCAAGTTTCAATAAATAATTTAAAAATAATATACATGAAACTCCCTTAACTCTCACTAGTACGTTTATTATTTAACTGAAAATGCATATCATTTCACAATTCACTCTTGTATTTACGTACATGAAATTTTTTTATTAAGTGCGCGCGTGTGTATGTGCAATGTAAAATTACACCTACACATGCAAACGCGCTATTCAATACCAAGCCAGTTCAACATCTGTTGAAATTCTTACTTGGCTGCTTAACTGTCGGAAGCTTGGAGCCAAAGAAAAAAGAGAGTAGCGCGTATGCATGTGTGGATGTAATTTCAAATTACACACTCATACGCTTAATGAAAAAATTATACGTACGTAAATTTGAAAGTAGGCAGTAAGATGATATTCATTTTCAAATATGGAAATTGTTTATTCACAGTAAAATCAAATTGTAAGTCATCATTGTACAATCTTATTCAAATTGTGTAGTCATTGTACAGTGTTAATTCAAAGGCAGGCACCAAGACTTTCTTGAGTTGTATTAAAAATATAAAGTAATTTATCGTTTAGGGTTGTTACAAAGAGAGAGAGAATTGGTGATCGCTAGTGTGATTTTAAAGTTGTCTTAAATGACCCAGAAAACACAAAAAATGAGGTGCGACTCGGCTTTTTGATCAAATATTGATCGTTTTACCCCATTAAGGGTTGAAAAGAGGGGTGAAGGGTTAAAATATTGCCAATCTGATGTCAGATTCGTGATCAGCCACCTAAAAAACCATTAAAGTGAGATGTGACTTAACATATTGATTAAATTTAGAATATTTCACCCCCTTGATGGTTGACAAAAGGGGTGGAGGGTTGAAATATTGCCAATTTGATTTCGGGTTCGTGATCAGTGACCTAAAAAACCATAAAATCGAGATGCGACTCGGCTATTCAATTACATGTAGAGTGTTTTACCCTCTGAAGGGTTGACTAAAGGGATGGGGGGTTGAAATATTGCCAATCTGAGTTCAGATTAATGATCACTGACCAAAAAAAACCCTGAAAATGATACTAATCTTGGATAGTATATTTTTTTATTCCTCACACGATGTTTAGAGGAGCTTTTTTAATGAAGAATATCAACTTCTAAGCCCAGACGTAATTACCGACATGATTTTTTTCAACGTATCTGTCGGCTATAAGTTGACTTTTGATATAAAAAATATTTCTCCATTTGTTTGATTGCATTATCTTTAAAATCCGCGTGACGCACGATTTTTGAAACAGAGCTTGTCAATAGGGCACACTGTGCACCATAAAAAACATTTAAACTTAATATCAATAGCATTTACTGCTCCAGAGCTTGGTATTTTGCTAGAAAAGGCTTTCCCCCACTTCTATACCAATAAATTTGAGTGATCTAGCCCCCCCCCCCCCCCTAACCCTCGAAAGATACGAATCGGTTGTACTTAGAATTTTCGAAACCATCACGCCAAAATAAAACACATATCCAATCACAAATACTCTAACCCTGTTCCTTGGTGGGACTTTGACTGCAACCGCGTTTGGTGTCTTAAAAAAGCCGTTTTAAAAATATACCTTTTTTCCCTTAAACTTACGAGACTTATTCAAATACAAAACAGAATGTGCCGTCTTTTAATTTCTCTTAAATACAGAAAATGAGAGTTCCTTAAAAAAATTTACTAAAAGTGTGGACTCTTGTACTAATTATGCTTGGGTATGGAATTGATGCAGGTCATTTAAAAACTGTCAGATTAACGGTGAACTACCTTTAATCACCAAGAATATTATGTTTACCAGTACCGATTTGTCATATGCGATAAGAACAATGCGCCCACCCCCCCCTAGGCTCAGACTCATCGTAGTAGTTCTCCTATATTTACTCCTAATAAGCTCCTTGAATTGACATTCTTTTTTATAGTATTTAATTACGCCCCTAAAGTTAAAATGACTAAGTCGGCTTCTGGCCGGACGGCTATGGCTTTGACGTCATTACAAAACTTTTGGACGAATACAAAATTTTTCTCCTTGACATCTACGATGCCAAGCATACAACTGTTATTCGCCCTGACTCTGTTGAAGACATCCACGCTCAATCTATTGAAAAATGCATTAGCAGTGGCTTAAACTCACTTTCTATCACATCATGCTGATGCACACTTTTTTTAACACTGGTCAAAAATATAATCCAGTAGTGAAATTAAATTTTCTCCTGGAAATATTTGCTTTATTAGCTTGTTAACGAGAGAAAAAAGTCTACAATATAATCTTTTCTCTCGCGACTATTAAATATAAAACTTTTGAATAATGGAAGGAGTATAGAAATTTCCGGCGGTCGGTAAAATAGAAAGTTAAGGACACCGAATAGTATGCGCCTGTCGCCAAGTAAATATTTCTCAGCAGATGAATATTTTCTTTTAGATTATATCTTGTTTCTGTCCGTTAAAAAGAGGGCATAGTATAAAATTTCTCTATTATTTTACAAAGACTTAGAATATTTCATTTGGCTTATTAAATAAACGAATAATAAAGTGCGCGCACACATATTCAAGATATTACTAGATAAAAACCCAATCCTTTTTAGATACCACGCAGGTCTATCTTAATCATGATTTTATTTTATATAATTATTATTTTGAATACCATTGAACGGACAAGTAGAAGAATTAATGTCGCACTTGAGCACGTAAGTATGAGAAAGAGTTTTTGATTTAAGTGACCCGCAACATTCAATAAAGAGACATTATTAGAAATTGCAATCCTGTATCTATGATGAGTGAAAGATCCGACAAACGAATTAGGAATTAAGATTACGATAAATTGGTATGATTACGGTGACACAAATGTTTCATTCTTTAGTGCTAGGTCCTAAACTTGCCCTCCAGCAAAAAGTTGAATTAAATAGGTGTGTGTTGGGTCTTGATTTGTGCTATTCCGTGGTATTTATTTAATTATCTTGTCACCACTCACCTGCGAGCGAGCCATTCTAAAAAAGACGCTGTAAAACGGTATCCCTAGTGGGACCTGCATGTTGTTCAAGGGGATTTTTATCTAAGCGTGTACCAAAAGTTAGAAAAATGTAGTATATATATATATATATATATATATATATATATATATATATATATAGGGCATTCCATGTCGAGCGGGCAACCTAAATATCTCAGAAACGGGTATTTTTTTTTTCACCAAACTTTGCACAGATTATCTTTGACATGTACACATTTATTTTAAATTTTTTCAGAATTACTTTGTTTTTCGTTTCAAAATGGTGGACCAAAGTACCTCAAAAAACATGGTTTTTTTTACATGTTGACCAGGTATATCGTTACTAAGACAAAAAAAACAATGATAAACTCGAATTTATTACACTGTTAAATTTTTATAGTATTGCTTGTAATCAGTACTAGACTGAAATGCTAGATTTTAAAACGATGGATCCAAAATGGCGGCTAATATCTGATATATATTTTTTTTTTATCGTGTTCATAGTAACTTACAATCTGGTAATCAGTATAAGAAAAATATATTTTCCCAACATTTAACCGGGCTACAGCTGTTCAGACAGCATTAGTTCTGAAGACAATGCAATATAGTATTTTCAGTATCATGGTAAATCCAATATGGCGGCTATAACAATACTTTGGATCACCTTTTTCTTCACAACCCTATCGACATGGCTATCGAATAAAAGGGCATGACAAGTAGAATACAATGAGTTATGTTACGTTATTCGAAATTCAATATAGCGGCTGACACAAAATGGTGGATGATCTTTTTCTTCACGATCCCCTCGACTTGGGTATCAAATGAAAGGGCATAATGAGTAGATAACAGTGAGCTACATATCTTTATTGAAAATTTCAATAATATTAGACTGAAGAGCAAAATTTAAAAATGGCAGATTTAAAATTGAGGCAAATAGAATTTTTGTTTATTCTCATATCATTTTTGTTTCACCTTATCTTATGGTGATTCTGATAGAAATGATTCATTTCAAGATCAGTTTTCTTCTTTGAACAAGGTTTGGATATTGTTATCAATTATGGTATTGTGAGCTGTGAGAAAAGTGTAGTTAGTGCAGTCCAAAACTATAATGTTTTTGATATCAACTGATCTCTACGAATATTTCACTTTTCAAACTTTAACCACAGGTGTTTGTATCGTTTTTGTTTCAATTAATTTATAACAAATTACCTTGAATTTATTTTTAATTCTGTTTTTAATGTTGGATACAAATTTATCCTTTCTTATCTTTGGTCATAATACGACGTATAATTCAATCATATGTAATAAGATAATTCAATGCAGGATCAAAAGACCTGCAAAACTGATACATTAAAAGTACAATTTTTTATAATATTATTAGAATGTGCTGCTCTTGCAGTTAATACTGTTTGCCAAACAAAAGTTGTCGCACATTTTTGTGAAAAAATATAGTGTTGAATGTACTCAACTAATACTTATCGTTATTTTAAAATGTAAGACAAAAGGTCAGATTGTACATTTTTTTGTATCAGATTTTTGTCCCCAGTAATTCTTAATCAATTTATTCAAATAAGGGCTACATTTACTCTTGTAAGTAACCAGAATTGGCGTTAACAATTATTTAGTTAGAAATACTTAAACAATCAAACAATTTACGTGAAAGTCACATGATCATCACGTAATAAATCGATTGATATCATCATATAATAATTACGTAATTTTTATAAGATCTTTACATGATTATTGTCTGATGAACTGAAATACTCACCAGGTATTCGTTTTTTGTCCTAAATTTTTTTTCAATTACCTATAATTAACTTTAACAGTGAACAACTCATCATAACTTGGTGCTCCCTGGGTCAGAAGGTTAAAATCTGTAAGATTAATTGCATTAAGTTTCTAGGTACTTTTTTTTCGTAATCTATTCACTTATTTGCTTATTGATTATTGTTCTATTCAACAACACATAATTTTAATTTAGTTATTTGCTATCGACTGGGTCATTAGGTTAGAATCTGTTGGGCTATTTGGTTAATATAGCGTGATCTCTTGGAATACTTGTGCGATCAGCGTGCTAGTCAAATTTTGAATGTTGAAAGGCTGTACAAATGGGCAAAAGATAATGAAAAGAAAAATGAAGTTACATTTTGTTCAAAGGATGAAATAAAAAAGTGTTCGAAGACATTGAAAGCAAGGTTTGCAGCAGCTGAATGAATACCTGATGGCTGATATTCGAAAAACTCATGCGTTTGTAAAAAATGAATTAGGGGAATTAGGCACGTACATTCTCAAATACAGTGATGTAAAAAATTTGTAAAACAGTTACTAAGTTACTTAATTGAAACGGTAGGGTTAGTTTTTTTCTATTATATTTATCAATTAATATGCTTAATTTTATAGAACAATTTTTTAAGTCGCACCAAAATCAAATACGCATAACTGCATTATAAAACTCAGCGAACCCAAGACCTATCCAAAAATTATTATGTACGTGTATACATTTCTCTTCTTATCGACTTACGTAACTGTAGTAAAAATACAAAATTTCTTATTCATCCATTTGGTTATTATGATACCTAATTAAAGTACTCAAAAAATAAAATTTCAGGCATCTTTTTTTTGTTAGAGTTTTGGACAAACTTCATTGTACAATAATAGTTTATAATCTATTAATGTATCTAAACGAGTAGTTAGGAAGAATTATTTTGCAAAACTGATCGTAAATTAAAATCCAGCATTATCGTAAACCCATAGCTGGATTATAATAGTAATGGTTACGAAAAATGTGATACAAATCAGTTAAGAAAATTACAAAAAGAACAACAAAATTTCTAAAGTATTATTCTGATCGTGAATTTAATAAAACACGTTGAATCAAACATGATATGAGAATAAACAAAAATTCTTTCGCCTCAATTTTAAATCCGCCATTTTAAAATTTAGCTCTTCAGTCTAATATTATTGAAATTTTCAATAACGATATGTAGCTCACTGTTATCTACTCATTATGTTCTTTCATTCGATACCGAAGTCGAGGGGATCGTGAAGAAAAAGATCATCCACCATTTTGCGTCAGCCGCTATATTGAATTTCGAATAACGTAACATAACTCGTTGTATTCTACTCGTCATGCCCTTTTATTCGATACCCGATAGGGTTGTGAAGAAAAAGGTGATCCAAAGTATTTTTATAGCCGCCATATTGGATTTACCATGATACTGAAAATACTATATTGCATTGTCTTCAGAACTAATGCTGTCTGAACAGTTGTAGCCCGGTTAAATGATGGGAAAATATATTTTTCTTATACTGATTACCAGATTGTAAGTTACTATGAACACGATAAAAAAAAAAAAATATATCAGATATTGGCCGCCATTTTGGATCCACCATTTTAAAATCTAGCATTTCAGTCTAGTACTGATTACAAGCAATACTATAAAAATTCAACAGTGTAATAAATTCGAGTTTATCATTGTTTTTTTTGTCTTTGTAACGATAAACCTGGTCAACATGTAAAAAAAACATGTTTTTTAAGGTACTTTGGCCCGCCATTTTGAAACGAAAAAAAAAATAATTCTGAAAAAATTCGAGATTGATGTATACATGTCAAAGATAATCTGTGCAAAGTTTGGTGAAAAAAAAAATACCCGTTTCTGAGATATTTAGGTGGCCCGCTTGACATGGAATGGACGATATATATTTATGTATATATGGGACGTTTCACGTCAACCGTAACACCTGAATAGCCAAAATTAGAAGCAACCAAAAATTTTTTTCTGGGCTCAAATTATCTGTACAACTACAGATTTTATAAATCAATTGGGCCTTTTTAAAATTTAAGATGGCAGATACAAAATGGCGGACAACTTTTCAAATCTTAACGATTTTAAATTCAAACAAATAATGCCATACTTTACTTAAAATTCTAAGAAGAAAATGTCTCATGCTATTTTTTTAGTAAAGTTGTCGTTCTCGAGAAAAAAAGTCATGAATTTTTTAAATTCTTCTAGCCTGATACCATCGCATGTTTTGGTCTCATACAAACGGAGATCACCGCAAACAAATAAATCATTTCTAGGCCTCAATCATTTGTGTAACTGCAGACTTTAGACATCAATTAGGCTATTTTAAAAATTTAAGATGGCAGATATGAAATGGCGGACAACTTTCCAAAAACTATCCAATTTTTTTAAGAAAAGTCATCAGCTTTCATAGTAAATTTTGAATTAGAAATTGGTTTCACTAATTATTGAATTACGGGGATGATAATCTAGATGTAAAATTTTCATTCCACGCCATAAGTGTCTGTCGATATGTATACAATTTTTTATTATTTATCTAAAATTGTATGCAAATTTAGCACAATGCAAGATCACCATGCTCTAGATAGCAGCATTGACTATTATTATACGAAGTTAGGAGTTAATATGTCATGAACATCTTATAAAATTCTTGCTCCGACATTTTTTTTTGTTTCACTGCAAGAATTATTTAAGTTTTCGTTCACGTATGGTGTAGCCTCTGTTTTCAGTACACTTGTCTAGATAACCCAGTGCGCTTAAGGCTCGATTTTATTTAACAATAGTACAGTCAGTGTAGCGTATTAGGTTAAATGGTATTGAGCCACGAGCGCACCGGGTTATATGGACAAGTGTACTGAAAACAGAGGCAACACTATACGTGTAGTGTAGTGTAGTGAAGTATAGTGTGCTCAGCATTTGCTGAGTGAAAGACCATCTCTGGCTCACAGCTATTTTTTAAATGTCACAATATCGAGATCAGACCCCTGTCATAGTATACACAGTAGTGGCATACAAATAGGGTAGGTGTCAAGAATTTTTTGCATTATCGCGCCACCAGAAACGTGGCACACGAGTGCTTGGCTACTTAGCTAAGTGCATTTTTTGTCGGGGCTCATAAGCCACGTGTAATTCAAGAGTAATCAGTGATGTGGTGGTTACTAGACGCCTTTTTAAAATACGAGTGCCACTACTGTGTATACTGTGCCCCTGTAACATTTGCACCCAAAGTGGTCTATTCAAAGGGTTGCAACTGTACCTGCTGTATACCACGTATACTCAGTATAATTGAAACTTGCTAGGAGGTTTTATGCGATGAATTTTTATGTGAGAGTTCACGTGATACCTACAAGGAAAAATGAAATTAAACACAGAAAGAGTCATCAACGATTAATATCATGTAGATTCAAGACGTCAAAGATTACGTAAAGAGTACGGTAGAAATCGACACTGAGTAGATTTCGTACTTGAATTTCCATGGTCTACGTAGGATCCACCCGATATTCACAAAGATTCTCTTGGCTTAAGAAGCACGTTGTTTGCTTGGGTGAAAATTACACTTACACGGACAAAGACAATTCTACTCAGAGTAACTCGTTACATTTTTGTACTACGTTGCGGTCTATGTGGAATCTTTGCTAATTCCCAAATAAAAATTTTATGCGAAAATCGATTGAATTTCTTGCTACGAAAAATTGCATCTTCGTAGTATTCTACGTAGAGAACTTGCGAGAAGTTTATTTTGTGTGCATTTTCTTGAGTAAAATTGTACAGCTTACGTACAATTCACGTGCAGTTCCAACGGAACTCAATGGAATAATTCACGCAAACTTTCGCAACAAACAAATTTTTATAAATAATTAAACATCCAATCAATCTCTGTAGGTCCATTTATATTATTTTACTGGAATAATAGCAAGAGAAGTTTCTTTCTTATAATTTTGAGTAGAATCTAGTTGTGTTTTTTTAAATTAAAATTCGTTGATTTTTAATCTTTTGGCCACGATCCTAAATTCCCCATTTGGAATTTTTTGACACGTAAGCTTAGATTCACAATCAACGACCTCAAGCACAAATGTACTTCATAATTTTTTTTAATAGAGCGATCTCCGTTTGTATGAGACTAAAACATGCGATGGTATCAGGCTACAAGAATTTGAAAAATTCATTTTTTCTTAAGAACGGCAATTTTACTCAAAAATAGCAGGAGACATTTTTTTCTTAGAATTTTGAGTAAAGTATGGTAATATTTATTTAAATTCAAAAGCGTTAAGTTTTAAAAAGCTGTCTGCGATTTTGTATCTGCCATCTTAAATTTTAAAAAAGGCCCAATTGATTTTTAACATCTGTGGTTGTACAGATAATTTAAGCCCAGAAAAAATTTGTTTGGTTGCTTCTAATTTTGGCCATTCAGGTGTTACGGTTGACGTGGAACGTCCCATATATAGAATTTTTTATCATTTTACCTTCAACGGTAAGTCATTAGTTTGTAGGGTAGTAATCTAAGATGGTAATTTTGATTTCTTTTTCGCTTACAAATTGTTAATATACGCCACCAATTAGAAAACCCTCAGCCAGCACCCCTATTTGTCGCACTGAACTGCGAAAATATGGGCGAGGGAAATAATTTGAACCCTATAAATCAGAATCTAGGAGTCAAGTTTCCAGAAGATAATAACAATATTTTAGAAATAATTAGGGATCAAGAGAATCAGGCTAACAGAGTTATGAATTTGGACATAAAAGATGATAATTTTTGTGGAAGGGTAATAGAAGAATCAAATTGTCTCACGGAGAAAAATAGTAGGCTCAAGGAAGAAAATATACGACAAAGTCGGTTGATCGAGAAAGTTGATTGTATTGTCGAGCGTATTGAACAGATTATTACCCGCACGAAAGCTGTCGATACTTAGCGTCAAGCTAAGTTGATCAGTCAATCGGACATGCTCGATAATCTAAATTTACAGCTCGACCAATTGACATTATACATTGGTAAAACCACAAAGACGTGCGAAAAATTTTTGGAATAGGGTTCATACGATGCTACTAACAACTAAAGCCTTAGCAAATATGTTTTAATCTTGTAAAGTAACGTCAAAATGATTATAGGACCTCCATCTGAGGTGAAGGCAGTGGCTAAATTTGCAAATCACTTTAACGAAGTCATACAACAAGCATTTAGCTTGTGTAGAATAAATACGATCGACGAACTGATAAAGTTATTAGACGGGATAGATTAAGCAGGGAAACTAAACGGTTTAATATCTGTACAAGAATATAACTTTGTAGAACCGATTAAACAAACAACGCCCACACACAACCGTATTAAAAATCATCAAAATTTTAGATTTTTCCCGCCGCAACCCCAAAATACAAATTGGCGCGACCGCAGGAATACAAACGTAATTAATTCGGGTAATAATTTTATCGGAATCATAGTCCTAATAAAAACCAGGGTAATATGTCCAATGATGCTCGAAACCGACCATTTAATAACTAACGATAAAAAAACTCATTCAGTTTAAAAAATTCACGAAGAAGTGGAAAAAAAAACCAATGATTAACTTAAAAGCAAATAACAAACATAACATGAGTAGATACATAGTGAACATTAACCCGGAATATGCGGAAAAAGATCAACTAATCATAATCGGTGATTTAAATAGTTCATTAACAGTAACAAAAAATAAATATAATAATCCGCAACAAACAGAAGTTTCTAATTAAAACCTAAAAAAATTGTGCGCTCATACACCCGATTCACATAATTCTGATCGGTACAATTATAGAATTAATACAGATAAAAATAGTCAGCATAAGAATTTCAGCATAAGCTATGGCAGTAGGAATTATGACAATCAATCATCTTTGGAATCATTGCGAGACGATTCACTTAACCGAGAAAATACAATCAATAATCAAGACACTAAAATAAATCATTTCGAGAAAACAACTAACTAAGAAAACCGGTTTAAAATCCAAAAGTACTTCAATGTAAAAGAAATTTTTAGAAATAAAGTTAATCGAGAACCAATAGAAGATTTGGGAGGAAAATTTTTTCAACAAAGTAACAAAGACAATAATGAATTAAATAATCAGGTATTTCTAAGGCTAAGTGGAAGAGACTTGTACAATGACTTGGATGCCAACGTAAAGAAAATAAATTGTATTGTTGGGAAAAATGAAAAAATTTACATGTATCAGGTACAAGAAAGTTACTGGATATATACGAATCCAACATAAAACTTTAGTAAATACAAAAATTAGAAAATAACAATAACTTTACGGGACAGTACCATCGATCCCAAAAGAAACTCGTAAAGATCAAGGTAAACACTAATCAAAACGAAAAAAGCAGTAAGCTTAATACATTAAAATTTATACAGCCACAAGTAAATATTACTGGACTGCGTGCTGATCCAATTCAATGAAATAACCTATTTTCCGATTTCCAGCTAATAAACTGATCTATAACACGTTAAAATTAAGACAATGTAGAGTTTAAAATAAAATGAAAGAAGTAGTTAACTTGCTGGAAATTGGGAATGAAGATCACGATTAATCGGTATAATTAAGGTGACGAAAATATTTCATTCTTTTGTCCAGGAACGCAAACCCACCCTCGAACATATAGTTCAATTAATGAGCTTTGTGTTGTGTCTCAATTTGTGGTTTCCGCCGTATTTATTTTATTATTCTGTCACCACTTACCCGCGCGCAAGACATTTATAAAGAGACGCTGCAATAGACACACAGGATTTTTAAAATGGATCAGGTTCAAAAGCTCAATTAGGGTTTTTCCTGTCTTTTTTGCTCCTTCCATTATGAGTTTTAGAGATATAAAGTAAAAAACTCATAAACTATTGAAAACCTTAATGATATGTTTTAGGAATCGTCATCGTTGATTGATAAATTTTAAATAAAAACATTTCCATAAAATATATCCTCACAGTAGATAAAAAAAAAGAATTTTGAAGTACACTCCATTACGGGTTTTAGTAAATAAAGAGATAACTTTATTTGCAGTATTTAAAAAGCATTAGTAATTTTTTAAAAAAGTTTTTGGAAAATACTTTCCAATGAATTCTAATATGTAAAGAGTGTGCATTGAATAGTCTCTGAATTTTTAATATATAAAAATAGTAAAGAAATCTTTTTTTTGTGAAATTTATCAATCAATCAAATATGCGTGTGTAAACATCACATTTGTCAACAAATATTATTGATAACGGTTTCTGTAACAGTTTCTCGACTTTCCATCCTTAAAATTCGTTAGTAGGTGATCAATCATAAGTATTAACCACAACAGTGCATTAACTGTAAAAAAAGAATTAAAAAAAAAAGTTTTTAAAGACATAGTTTCAAGATTTAAAATCAGTGTACCTAAATACTGAGATATTGTATGAAAATCTCAGTTTTATGTATTTTCAATAGTTTGAATATAAATTTATTCTGACTTAAAATGTGATCATACAATTTTATTGGTCTTGTTGGTCAATTATTATAGAATTTTATCAACACCAAAAATTACAATGGTTTCGTACCTTACATGTAGGAATACTGCATTTATTAAAAGTTCAAAAATTCTTGCTGCTTAAAAATCATTTACGTCTAAATTTTTCCTGATGTGACACAACAGAGGACTTTTCTAGAAACAATTGATCACAAGATCTACACCTAACAAGCAGACTGATTTAACGCTAAAAGCTTGTGAATATCAAAGAAATGCATGTTTGTATGATTTTTATAACGTATCTTGCGAATTCGATTATCTACAAAACAAAAAAGCAACACACCTTTTACTTTTTATTTGGTTATATTTGATTAAGAACACTACTACCAATGTTTTTATTATTTTAGAACATAGTGGGGCGCTCAGCCACAGATTTAACTAATACTATAGAGCTACATCCATTTACCAAATAAACATGGTATTTCTATGTACCATGTAACTACAATAAGCTGTTTAAACACCAATAATACTTTTGTCGACTGTAAATGTTGAAACAAGACAAATATTTATATCGGTCTTACAGTCACATTAATAAATAAACATTAATA
>JAPYYV010007954.1:0-12993 GCA_030522625.1 Copidosoma aretas | reverse complement strand
GTTACATGGAGATTATGTTGAAAAATAAAAAGAAATTTTTACAAAATTTATCGTTTTTCTTTTGTAGGCTAATTACTTATCGGACCACCCTCGTATATTCGCCCACCTGCGTGCTCTGCTTGCCAATCTCCTAATTTTTTATATTTATGAAATAAATCATATTGTAAATAATCATATGACTATATACATTTTTTCTTTTTATAATGCTACTCTAAGAATACTGCTTTTCAAAATACTTCGAATTAAAAAAATAAAAGAACTTTGAAAAAAACTATTTATTGGGCTAGGACTTCAGACATATACAAAGACGTGATGTATTGTGATTTTAGATAACAAATAATCATATTCAACTCAGCACATATTATCAAGTACATTTATACAGAACAAATAGAGTACCATTTTTTTTGTAACTCACCCGCTGTTTTTTTCAAAAAAGTACCATTCATTTTAAGTACTTATAGAACAACTATAAAAGCTATAACAAACATAAAAATTATCAGACTTTCGAATAAATTTAATCACATTTATATTGTATTAATAGAAGATTATCTATATACTTATATTACTAGAATAATTCTGTCCATGTGATGCATTTATGTTCATACCATTTTTTGCGCACTATATACACTTTGTACAATTGCTACCATTCTATTAAAAAATATCTAATAATATCTAGTAATTTCATGATTTTTTTTAGCTAAAGTGACTCTCTACTGTTTATTATATGTTGACTGCGTAAATTCTAATTTTTTGTTCTTATGAACAAAATTTCCATACTCGATAAATTGTTAAAATTTGTAAATGAAACTGGATAAATTTATTACGGACCTGAAATTTGTTGTATTAAAGTATTATTACAAAAAAGCATAGCCTAGCGAGCCGTTTGAGTCAGTCGGGATTAGTTACTTGACATTTGGTTTATTACACTTGATGAAAAGAAGTTAAGCTAAGGAAGCCTATGGGGTCACCGGACATTTATGGCTTTGGATTTTTTTTATTTATTTAATTATTTAAAGATAAGCCAAGCTTGCTGATTGAATAACTGGGGATTAATTGCTTGGCATATAGATTGTGTAATTAACAAACAAAATAGATGCCAAGCGCTCTGATAAAGTAGCTGGAAATTATTTGCTAGGGATTAAGTTTATTTAATTATCAAAATACGATAAGCCAAGCAGACTGATTGGATAACTGGAAATTAATTACTTGGGACGGGCGGAGGAGTGGGGTTATGGCAGTTGTACTGTTGACGACGACGGCAGCCCTGCTATGAAGGCGCCTATTGGCGTCCTTCCTAAAGGTCCTGCCTGCCCTAAGCTATGTTATTGTGGCACCAGGCCTTCTTGTAGCACCGTATGCGCTGCTCCTAGGTACGGAAGTGCCTATATGCCACACACTGCAAAGCGCACGTGTGTATAAATCCGAGTCATGCAATGCGCAGTGTGCAAGTTGCATGATGCAAGGCGTATAACCTATTTATAGTTTTTTAATAATTTTGTGCATGTTTTAAAGTTTTTTTGATGTATTTTGTTTATGATTTAAAGAGTAATTGATGTTGAATTGATTTGAGAGACTCTTATGTGAGATATTAGTGCCGCATAACCTTACTTCATCTAAATAAATAACTTGTTTTTGTGTTGGTTATTGGCATGTGTTAATGATGAGTAATATTATTATTGAAATCAAATAGTACGATATGAATAACATACGACGTATGGTGAAGGCAACGAAATTATATTAAAGTATAGATTGGAAAAAATGTCGACGAAAAAAAATAGTATAACCTTTGAGGGTAAAACCTGTGGCCTCGTCGTAAAGAACAACAAAGTCTCAAAGACAACATTATTGGATAATTTCAACGTTCCCGGCAGACTGATATTTCATGCAGACAATCAAGAAAACATTTTATCATCTGAGGACAACTATTTTTTTCGCGTAGAAACTGTTTCTTTATACGAATTTATTGCTCAAGGTAAGCGATGATTTAATGAGATTTTATACAAATACTGACTTGAAATTTTGCTTTACGCAGGCAATTTGAAAAAGTCTCCACTATTTGATAAGATGCTAGATAAAATCCACAACAAGTACAAGGTCAAAGATAGTGGGAAAAAAGTAAGACAATCTGTAACAATTTAAAAAAAAAAAATTGTATTTACTTATTTAGATATTGTTGTTTATATTTAGCTGTCTGATCAAAAGATTCATTCGAGTAAAAAGGACTTAAAGCCAATTAAGAAACTGTTTGTCAAACGTGTGGTGTTCGTAGCCTGGAGGCATCAGCTTACTGAGGATGGCCCGTACGAGGACCTTGGACCAAAACTTGCCCCAAAGATAAAAGTCACGTTAGATAGGAATAGGGACTACTTATTAGATAACTTGACTTGTCAATTAGTCCGGGAGTACAAGACTCCAAGAAATATGCAGTACTTTTAGAACTGTCAAATTAAAATTGCTACGGTTAGAGGAAGCTCATATGACGTGATAGAAAAATTTTGGAATGAATTTGATGAGCCGTGTGATTTCTGGTGTTACATTGAAATGAACAAATTAAGAGATGTGAATAGAAATTTAACTATCTTTTTACTGACATCTAAAAGCCCCGAAAGAAACGAGTCTGAACGAAAAGCAGTTGAAAGTCACCAGATCGATGTATCGGTATCTGATCTGCCAGCTTGTGACACACTTGCACCAAAACATGCACAAAAACAAAATTTTTCTAGTGCTTCAGGTTCAGGTACTCCAAAGGATGCCTTCTCAATAAATACTGTAGATAATATGTGTATGACTTCTACTGATGTTGTTAATCGAATTCATAGCATTATTCGAGGAAAAAAAAAGGTTGCGGTAGAAGTTCCTGCAGATCAGTTGTTTTTTTCAAAGGAGAAAGAAATCCGTGTTGTAGATCAAAATAAAATACAGCTCAAAGACAAAACTGGTTTCAATGGTAATAGTGCAATGGTAAACCAGTTGGATTCTGAAGAAATCGAAAATGTCGCGGTGAAGGACACTTTTAATTGTACTATTGCGGCGGATCCAAATAAAGCAAAATTAGAAAAATCGGATTTGTCTATAGAAGTTGTGGAGTCATCAGCTATTAAGTTATCCAACGTTGTTCTGGGACAGGGAGCTCAGGGACAAGTGCTTAAAGGAAAGTTTCGGGGCACGATCGTCGCTGTAAAAATTGTTAACAATTCTTCTGTAAATAGTTCCATATTAAAAGAGATTAAATTGCTAAACGATGTACGGCACCCGAATATTGTAATGATACTGGCCGTGAGCCTTACGATTACTCAATTTTTTTTAGTAACAGAGTTTTGTGATGGAAAAAATCTGTATCATATCCTATTTAAGCATGATGCGTCCAGAAATTTCAATCTAACATTCATGCACCGTAAAAGCATTGCTTATCAAATGAGCACAGCCTTAGCATACCTACATTTGAGACAAAACAAAGTTATTCATAGGGATGTTAAATCAGCTAACATCTTCGTTAATAGTTTCAACCAAGTGAAAGTTTGTGACTTTGAAATTAGTCGTTGTGAGTCGCTGGATGCAAGTTTAGTTACCGCTGTGGGTGGGATGTACGGAACCTTTTTGTACATGGCACCAGAAATTTTTTTATACCGACAGACAGCCACAGAATCGTGTGGCGTATGGTCATTTGCTTGTGACATTTTAGAGTTGTTCCAAAATGCTCCAGTGTGGGTTATTGCTAAATATGATGACGTGTATTCTTGCATTCGAAAGAAATATGAAAACAAAATGATTCCTAATATGGACCAAATTCCATCTTAATTCAAGGACACGATTCGGCAGTGTTTTGAGTATGAAGCACAATTAAGACCTCGTATGTCTGAAATACAGGTTTCATTCGACTCACAGATCTCAGAATAAAGTATTATAATCAGTAATAAAATAGAATGTAAGAATAATAACAAAAAAAGCAAGAATACTTGATCAGTTAAAATAAAAAAGAGGGATTGCTTTAATGCCAAACCAAAAATACTAATTATCAGATTTGCAATTGAATTACATTAAGAAATGTAAATAAGAAAAACGAATAGATTTACATCATGTGTTAATTTCAGTAAGTCAGCATAATGTTAAATTGAACTAAGTACAAAGTAATATATTACGGTGACGTGTTACCATAAACGAAAGATTAAAATATTATATAATGTTAACACAATTAATGCACCATTGTGATACATAATTGTGTATGTTAAGTTAGTATTACGATCATTACTTCTGTATTATGTTACTGACTTCTTGAAAAAAAAATAAGAAATTTATTTTCATAATTTATGTACAATTTATTTACAATTTATTTATTTACAAATTATTTATTTACTGATTTAAGAGTTGTTTATGGACAATTTTTTTATTTGCAATAAATTTAGTTTACTTATGATTTATTTATTTACAAAGAACTTACAATTGCGAACTTACGTACAAAAAGTAAGTCATGAATTAGAATTAATATAATCAATAATGACGATGTACAAGTTGAAGGCTTCTTCAGCAGTTCTTATATTTGGTTTATCATCCATTATTGTTTTCACTAGTTCATCAAAAACTGGTAAAAATAACGTAGGTTCCTGCGAATATTCGTTCTTTAATTTTTCGACATGTTCCAGGTTGACTGGTTGGCGGCAATCCCTCGCATTAAATTTACTTGAACAATGAAACAGCTCGTTTGGCTTCCCATTAACAGCACTTGGAGCATTTTGTTTCCTCATGGTATGCTCGTTCCACTCCTTCTTATTTAAAATCAAGTCTCTTTTGATTATTGGTCCGAAGCAGTATCGAAGACACTCTATGTGAATATGATTATCAACATCCAGGAAATTCCTCAGCTCCATTTCTTTGAATAAATTCATATAAAAGTCTCCTAAAATAATATACATTAAATTATACATTTATGTACTGTGTATAAAAAATCCAGGAAAATAGATAATCTGAATTCACCTGTATGTTGTCTAAATAAGCGCCAATAAGCTTCAATACGCTGGTTGTGCGTACTTTTTCTTTTTAGAAAACTGCACAGCCCTGCATGATGATCGTTATGATGATAGCGCAAAGCGATTTGGGCATTTTCCATTATCACTACTTCAGTATCTCTATCTGTCCTTATCATTGTTGGTAAAAATTGTAACTTCTCAATCAATTTGAAATAATAGTATCCAATCACTTTTGGATCTTTGTTTGTGGTGGAAACTTCAAGAAGCAGTATTTTCTTGGAAAACCCATCAATTATTCCATACATGGGAAAACCATTACGCTTCAACTTGTCGTAACTGTCAGCATGCCATAAAATGTTGGAACCTGGTACGACACATGCTCTCCTCTTCAATCTATACCTGCAACGACCCTCAACCCCTTCTGGATCAATTTCTTTCAATAACATTAATACAGTTTTTTCTCTTACACTTAAATCATACGCTTTTTTCAATCGTTGACACATTGCCCTGTATCCAAGATTGAAACCACTTCCAGCCAACTCAATAATTATTGCCATAATTATATCTGGCAATGAGCTCTCTTCAACATTTTTTCTTTTCATATTATTCTTCTTCAATAGTCTGCATAAACTTCTAGGTGACAATTTCACTTCATATTTAGTCAGCATCAATTCCAAAATACTTCTATAGCTATAATTTTTTTTGAAGTATTTTTTTATTTTTTCCAAATGAAAACTACTGATAGGCATCTAAAAGTAAGCATGTTCAAATTTCTAACGTTATTAGTTACAAAAATAAAAAATTGTATTGCACTTACTTTTATAAACAAATGTATCTCGACAGGAACAATATTAAATTAAAAACTAAAAACAAATTTTTTAATGCGTTACAGGCGACCGCACGACACGCACACTAAAAATTCCGCGCACGCAATCTACAAGGGAGGCCCTAATATTTCTCAAAATCAATAAATCTTTAAAACATGCACATAATTATAAAAAAACTATAAATAGGTTATACGCCTTGCATCATGCAACTTGCACACTGCGCATTGCATGATTCGGATTTATACACGCGTACGCTTTGCAGTGTGTGGCATACAGGCGCTTCCGTACCTAGGTGCTCGGCTTGTATAGCGATATCGCCGAGTCTACTGAGTCGACACTCTGGCGTCAGCAGGGCAAGCCTCTAGCGCTCTAGGGCAGGCTGTCCTCGAACTCTCGCTGCAGTCCCAGGCTCTACTGCCACTGCTCTCAACTACAGTTCCACGAGTGTGGTTACCCTTCTACCATCGTCAGCCTACAAGACGAGGCAGCCTGCCGGGGTGGAGGTGACTACGGGCCCCGTCAGTAAGAGGTCTTCCTTGCTGATGTTGTTGCTGCTGATGGACCAGGCCCAGAGTTTGATGCACGCGCGCGCTGTCGCATGTCCTTGAGGATGAATCGCCAGTGCTGATCGAGGACATCTTGATGCTGAGGTCGTTGATGGGCCTATAGCAGAGCTTGCTGCAAGAATTTCGGAGCTGATCGGTTGGGCTGTGTATTAGGTGCGAAAAGGCGTCTGCAGGACTATCTCTGCTTTATTTACGAATGCCGTACGCGAGATACTCTCGTTGCTCTTGCATGAAAGTTTTCCCCGCTTTTACAGAGGTGGTATCATATAACTGGCATTCTTCGTGTGAGTCTACACTGTAGAAATAATTTGTAATTTTTCTATGTAAATAGTAAATTCACTTCGTAGAAATCCACAGAATTACAATTGGTGTCTGCAAACCGACCGACTTTGAACAAAGTACTGTATGATTGAATTATTGAATAGTAGTAATTAGCATTATAAGCTAGTGGTTCTCTTGGTGAAATCGTAATATTTTTATTTTAAAATACCTCGTATAAAGTGTGTTGGTTTATTATGACGATTGTATTAGTACAATTAATTACAAGAATATTATTTACAGTGTATGTTATTAAGCTGATTATACTTTTCTATAAGGTGATCTATTTTGTATTAGTATTTAGTTCATCTAGATCATTGTTTCATAGTCAATCTAAATATAGTATCTATAAAACATTAAGAACTTACTACTTGTTTTTGACAACTAGTTAGTTACAAATTTTTCTTTCAAATTTAAAAGTATTCATTTAAATCAACATATCTAAATTAACCCAGTTTGTTAAAAAAGTCTGATAAATTTTTTTTTCAATAAATTCGAATTCCATCATGTAAGATATTTTATGGGGAACTTAGGCCTGCGTCAGCTTCTCACTTCTGTAGTTACACTTGCAGCATACTTGCGGTAGACTCGCGTCAGACATGTGCAACAGCTTTTTACGCAAGTCTTACGCGATTATTATGCAAAACCCTAACGCTCTATACTGAATGCAGGTCTTACGCAATTTTTATGCAACAACCTGATGCACTCGTCTGACGTAAGTCTGCTGTAAATATGTTGCAAGTATACGGGCAATATTATATAATTGCTTTTTCTTACGCAAGTCTTATGCGATTCTTGAAAAAGAAACTGATACACGTATCAGACGCAAGTCTGTCACGAATCTGTGGAAGCAGATAGACGTAAATCTTTCATAAACGTGTGCTTTCACGGGGGTTATTTAAATTTTTGAAGAGAAGTTATTTGTTCTCATCGTTTATAAACTGTTTTTTCATGACAGTTCAACGGTAACCATCAACGGTAACCTACAACTAGCTAGCTGATAAATCAGTATTTTTAACGGTTTAGATTAATAGTTTTGCGAAAAACCATGTACTTGCTGGTACATTGGCTGACTTGTATTCTGTGTAGTTTTATGAATGTGGTTGAGTCGAACGAAATTCACCAAATTGGGAGTGCAACTTTGGTAAAACGGAGTGTAAGGTACTACTCAAAGACGGTGCTGACAACAAGCGGTGAATTTCATCGACTTCTTTGCCATCTGGTGTAATTCTGTCGATCTCCGAAGTTAAGCAGCGTTTGGTCGCAGTTAGTACTTGAATGGATGACCATTCAAGTCTCGCCATTTTCCTCGAGGCTTGCCTCCGCCGTTTTCTACAGGGATCGAATAAATATTCTCTTACGTAACTCACGTTACGGACAACATGACTGGGAGGGGTGCAGGAGTTCAGTTCTGGTGCCTATGCCCAACACCTTGACACAGTCCGAACTTGGGCAATACACTCAGCCGTTTTAGGTTGGGTTTTTTCCAAGTGGTTTCTACATCCACAGGCCTTGTCCTGGTTGACTGCAGAACGGTTGTTAGTCTCCCCCAGAGATAAGTGGAGAGATCGCTGACTGCAATGCTAACAGGCACGCTGACTTTTCAAGCCACTGATTCGAGCGTCACGCCATGGCCAGCCGTCGAACCAGGCAGACATCGAACCAGGCACACATTTTAGTATTTTATTCTACGAAAGGCTACGTTACAATCCGAGATAGGTAGCCTCCTGTAGTGCTACCCTCGTGACAGTCAACAGACCTGACGAGAGGCATGTAAACAAACCAAAATAACATGTCCGAGATAGGAGACAAATTATATTTATTAGAAATGAGTAGTGTTTTTGAATATCTGGGTAACGTGGTAAGATGTTTGCAAGAAGGTGTGTTCAACGCGAATCATGTTATGTACTGTGCAATTACAGCTTAATAAAAATGAAAAGTAGAGAAAAATGAAAAGTATTGTTAAAAGCATGATAATATATATTTAGAAAGTAAACTTATTGTCTATTTTACATTGTGTCCTTAACGGCTAAGAGCGACTCCTCATGACAAATGCTTGAGCTTGACTTCCTGTATCGCTTGTTTCTGTGCATACAATTCGTTTTTATAGTGTACATGTGTGTGTACGCTCCGACTAAACTGTACCACTAAACGAATTTACGTACATTACAACACGCCTCCTTCAATTTACAGTCTTGTCCTTTTGTAGTTCTACTTTACATTGCCATTCACTTTCTTTAACATTCTTTTAATTTTAATATTCTTTTATTTATGTTGAATTTTTCTTTATTTAAACTCTTAATTAACATATCAGCCATATTATATTTTGTATAAATGTTTACTATATTTATAATTCCATTTTGATTATTTTCATTTACATGGTGATACAGGACTTCTATGTACTTCGAATTTTTTGTAGAATTTCTATATTTAGCAATCACAACTGTCCCTAAATTATCTTCATAAATATCAATCGGTTTTTCAATTTTCACTTGAAAAATTTCATTCAGCAAATTCTTTACAAACGAAATTTCGGTAACAGCTTCTGATAATACTGTACATTCCGCAAATGTTGAACATTTTGTTATATTTTTTTGTTTGTAAGTTTTCCAAAAAAATACATTATTGTACATTCTTATTACATATCCTATCGTTGATTTTCTATCAATATGATCACTGGCGCAGTTCGAATCTACCATACAGTTTAATACTTTACTTTTCCCATCGTAATTATGAATCAATTTTATATCTTTTGTCTTTACTTAATATTTTAGCACTCTCATTGCATACTTATAGTGAGTTGCATCATAACAATTCTGAAATCTGCTGAAATAATTTACACTATATGTTATATCGGGTCTCGTGCCTGTGCTTACATATAAAAGTTTTCCAATAAAATATTCATACCTTATTTGTTCTTCGCAACTATCAGATTATTAATTTTCGAATTTGTTTTCATATGAGTATCATATAATCTTACATTTTCTGCAACATATATTATCGCTAGTGACTGTATATACTTTTGTTGACTGAACTTCATCGTGTGTTCTTCTTTATTGTGATCAATTTCAATTCCAATATAATTTTTAACTTTACATATATCTTTTCTTATAAATTTTTTCATGAGTTTCGCTTCTTATTTTTCATTTTATTTAAATCTTTACTGCATATAAATAAATCATCAACGAAAATTAGAATATACATTGGACTTGAATCATCATTTTTTGCATATAAACAAAAATCGTAATTACTTCTAACAAAATTTTGATTGCTTAAAAATTCATGGAATGTATTATACCAAATTCTTGGACTTTCTTTTAATCCATATAGTGCTCTATTCAGTTTACAAACTTTATCTTTACCTATTTCATAGCCCTTTGGCTGATTAATATATATTTCTGATTTTATTTTGCCATGTAAAAACGCCGTTTCTACAGTCATTTGTTCGATAAACAAATTATTTTGACAACAAAAGGATAACAATATTTTTAACTTTTGCATTTTACTAACAGGTGAATATACATTTTCTATGTAGTCAGTTTGTTGAAACCCTTTTACTACTAGTCTCGCCTTAAATGTATTTTCATCTTTCCTTTTAAATATCCATTTTAAATCTGAAATTTCTTTCTCTTTTGGTTTTTCAACTATAATCCACACATGATTTTTCATCAAATTTTTCATTTCAACATTTATAGCTTCTTGCCATTTTTCGCCTTCTCGCAAATTTAATGTCTCCTCAGCCGTTGCTGGTACATTTGCATTTATATAATTCACGTATATCACATGTGTAACTGGATTACCATATCTTTTAATAGAGTTCTTTTTCCTTACTGATTTTCTGATTTGTAATTTATTTTTACCTAATTCGTTTGTAAAATTAAATTTTTGCGATTAATTTTCATCATCACTAGTTTCATAATTTTCACTTTTAATACTCTGTTTTCTTCACAATCACTTTCGCTTGATTGATCAGACTCTGTTTCTAATTTATCTCTCAAGAAAATTAATCAATTTTATCTTCTATTACTTCAACATGTCTAGCTACTATTAGTTTCTTGTTAACTAGTACCCTATAGCCATATTCAGCATAGCCAACTAATATTCCTAACTCGGCTTTATGGTCCAATTTATTTGATCTTTTGACTCCTGATCTTCTCACAAACACTCTACCGTAAATTTTAAAATGTTTTACATTGGGCTTTTCACCAAAAAATATTTGATTTGAGGTTTTATTTTCAATTGTGTTTGCTATTGTTCGATTTTTCAAATATGCCACTGTTTACATTATTTCGGGCCAAAATTAAAAATTTACATTTGCTTCTTTCATCAAACACCTACCCATATCCATTGCTAATCTGTTGTATCTTTCCGGGGTACCATTTAGTTCGTGTACATATGGTGGGCAAGGTAATAGTTCGATACCTTTAAATTTAATAAAATTAAAAATTTCTTTGTTCAAATATTCTTTTCCATTGTCGCATTGTATTTTTTAAAACCCTCTGTTAAATTTATTTTCTACAAAATTTACATAATCTGTAAGGCATCCCGCTATTTCCGACTTATTTTTAACACAACAGATTTTTGCGCATTTGCCTTATTCATCTATAAATGTTGAAAATATTTTTCTTCATTATTACCAATCGTATTATGTGGCCTATTAAAATCAGAATGAGTAACATCCAAAATTTCTATGGCCTTTTCTTAGAATTTTCAAATGGTCTGTTTGTCATCCTACTTTCAATACAATTTGCGCATTTCATTTCAATGTTTTCTAATTTTTCTGGCACACTATCAATTATTTTGTTTTTAATCAATTTATTTAATTAGTGGAAATGTATGTGGCCTAATGCCCTGTGCCATTTTTCTTTGTTAGTTAATTTATCAATGTCTAATTTATTATCGTTTTTTCTTTTAGTACAATTAAAATATTTTTTATTCAAATTATTTAAATAACTTTCTATACAGTATAAACCATTTTCTAGTTGTGCAATCGCTGTAAGTTCATTATTTGATTTCACATAAATTCTCGCTATATTATCGGTCGCTACGATTTTGCTAACTTTCGCAATCTTTGACATACTTAAAATATTCTCTTTAATGCCTGGTACAAAATAGACATTTGTTAAATCAATATATGACTTGTGCGAATGGTTATCAAAATAAACTTTAATTTTTTCTATTCTCGTAGCTTTTACTTTTTCTCCGCTTGGCAAACTTCCCTACCATTATTTCACACGTAAATATTATGAAACAAATTGATTGTAATTGGTCACTAATTGAGATGGATAAGTTGGTACTAGTGATCATGTGAAGTACCGAAAAACGCCTCAATTAAATAAATGATTTTCTGGAAAAAGAAAAATCCATATTATCTAACGTGATGTATTGGCATATAATAATTTTAGTTTTACATATTGATAGTATAAAAAAAACATTTGTTATCTCGCCTTATGCGGTCAGTTCAACGAAAGCAGTGTAAACTCTTGGTATAATCATAAGGTAATGTAAGACGACATGCGACGTGAGGAAAGAAATAAAAGTGATGTCCGATGACATAAGAGGCTTTTTCATTTCTCTTGTGAATCCTTCGCAGGCGCAGAAAAACGTAAAAAATAGATAAAAGTAGCTCTATAAATGACGTCTCATGTCACAAAAAACTGCCATATATATGGGAATCTTACGTCAAGAACCACAAAAAAATGTACTTGTCTGAAACGTCGTGTGTAACTGGCTTATATTTACAAAAGATAATTTTTAAGGTTGGCAAACAGCTTTTATTAAATCATACTAGTGAAACAAACGGTCGAGAAATTAAAATTATTGCTTTGACCTTGAACTCGTAAATTTTGCACTTCAATAAACGCATAAGAATATAATTTTTAAAACACTACTTACTTATAATTTTTTTTTCCGCATAATACAATAAAAATATAATATAATTTTTAGATGATATTTTTTAATGTCTTTGAAGGTCGTATGGATTCAATCGAGAATTGGAAAATGTATAACAGATTTTTTTATTATTTTATCATTATCAAAATTACAACGTTTTCTTTGAAAAATGTTTCATCATGTAATATAATGACATTAATAAAGATTTCTGACCACGGTTGATTTCATACTTCTTGATCTGGTGGATACGTTTAAAAAGAGGAATAAAAAGATTAAAAATTCTTAAATTTAGAAAGGTCAAATCAGAAAACGGAATTTGAACACTTATGTCATGTACAATAGCGTAGCCATGTGTCCATGCGCCCCCCTCTTTCGTGGGCCCACCACAGAGTGGCAGCGGGAGAGAGGAGGGAGCTAGTGAGGAAG
>JAPYYV010007953.1:0-16438 GCA_030522625.1 Copidosoma aretas | reverse complement strand
ATGTAAATATGCTCTCACTCGCGGTACCGCGAACGAGTGCTCGAAAGGGAGAAAGGGGGCGGCGGAACGGTCCCGGGGATTTCCAGGCGCAGAAGCACACGCGGAACGCCGACAATTTCCTCCGGCGCGAGAGCCCCCCTCTCTCGTCCTCTCATTCTCTGCGGCGTATTGAAACAAACACGCATACGCTCCCCTGGCAGTGCAAGGGGGTGTAGGATTATACGCGAAGAGGCAATGAAGCCCACGCGTACCGCTGCAGCAGCGGCGCAGGAGGAGGAGGAGGTCCGCTGAACTTTGCAAGCTCGCGCGTTTCCCCTCCGCCGATGCCGCCGAAAGAGCTTGATTAGCTCGTTGCGTCCGATCGGGAGTGCATGTGCAGGGGCCTTATCTTTTTCATCCTTCGGTGAAAGAGTTCGAACGGATGCGGGATGACTTTTTTTTTTCTTTTTTTTTTATGAACCCCGCCGCTGTACGTACATGGTGGAAAGGCTTCGTTTTTTCCCTTCGCCGTGGCCGATCGCACGTATCATACACGCGTTGCGGTTGTATTTTGCACCCTCGTAAATCGGCATTAGCGAATCGGCCGGATAACCGCCCCTTCCCCGCGTCGTTTCGCCCCGAACTTTTCGCGCTCCCCGTGACGGAGCAAAAAAAAGCACACCCTCGCAGCTGATGCCCTCGGAGCGGGCAGGGGCGGCGGGGGGGGGGGGGAGGCGGGGGGGCGCGGGCCCCCGGGGGCCCGGGCCCGGACGATTTTGGGCGGGGGGGGGGGGGGGGGGGGGGCGGAGAGGAAAAGAAAAAAAAGGGAAAAGAGGCGAAGAGAGAAAGTGGAAGGAGGAAAAACGTAAGCCTCCGCGGGCCAAAATCAAAGGGCCGGTATGCCCGCGCGGCGGCGTTCGTTAGGGCGCATAAAAATCAAAGCTGTCGAGGCGGATCGAGGAGGGGGGTTGAGTGTAATATACCGCGATCCCGGACGGCTGCAGTGTATTTCATACAGAATACGATGGGATAGCCCGGCCGCGCGGAAGGTCCGATGAAAATCTCCGATGGGCGAAGAAAAGAGCCTCTCCCTCTTCTCCACACACATAAATGGGAATTCAGGTAGCTCGTCTCCCTAATGCCCGATGTCCAACTTCCGTGGCTTCTAGTCTTCCCCTCGGAATTTTCTGGTTTTGGTTTTCCTCCTTCCCCCCCGAACGACCGAGTCCTCGCGGGCGGCGCCGCAGGTGTTTGGGATGCCTTTGATCTCTCCATCATCCGAGTCGGGCCCGATCCGTTTGACGTTAAATTGGTTCTCGGCCGTATGGCACACGTAGCAAATGGGACGCGAGGGACCGTTCCTCCCGCTCCGACGACGACAGAGTCCCTTTCATCATCCGACGCGTGCTCTTGACATTCCTTCTTTTTTTTAACGATGATTCGTCACACCTGCATGCAGACCCCATCTCGTCGAATAGTTTTATCCAACTGACGCGCGTTTCGCGCAATTGCTGATCAACAGCCACGTGTATAACGTAACCCGTACGACCGCGAGCTGAGGCCTTTGTGCCCACTGATTCGATCGCCAGCTCTGCCATCTCTGCTAATGTCCGCCGCGTCGAGAAATTTCCGAGACAAAAAAATACGCCAACTTGCAGCAGGTACTGTTAGTCGTGCGGTGAAGAACGCGAGAGAGCGAATCTTCCTGTTGGTTTATATTGGGGCGCTCTTTTTTTTTTTTTTTTTTTTTTTTTTTCCACCGCGCCTCCTCATGCACAGATCGAGGAGAATAATACAGCCATTGTCGTCGTCGTCGTCGTCCTCCCGATCCCCCGTCGAGCGCGAGCGCCGGGTCTATAATATTATAACGTTTCGTGTATGCCAGTCGTCTCGTCATTTTCTCTCTTCTTTATATCTCAGTCTTCGAGCGCTCCTCCATCGGCGTCGAATACCAGAGAGGCCGAATTCGCTCACAGTTGTACATACATATTCGAAGCGAGAGGAATGAAGAACGAGAAGGAGAGGCCAGTCGCGAAGAGATGAAGGAGGAGACGGAGAGGCAGAAAGAGTATACAGCCTAGTATATATTAAGGCGGTGAACTATAAGCTATACGGGTTGAGATTTACGGTAAGGAAACGGCCGGGCGCTACTCTCAAACGTCCGAATGACAGAGTGCACGCGTGATATAGCGCCCAGCGTTGACCGCGGGGTGGGAGGATTTTGAAAAAAAATTTCCCGCTACGATGTTGAAAAATCACTCTAAAGTTGGTGGTTTTCGAGAACGAAACGCGAGAAGGGGGAGGGTCCGCGTTGCGTCACGGGTCGTTTCTCTCTTGTTTTCGGTCGACAAGGCGACACCGCGATCGGATAGGTTTTTCTGTTTCGGTTCCAGCACGATATAGTACATACTTACGTAGTGAACGAGATTTCGCGCGGAGATCCGTGTTTTTTACACTCTCCCCGAGTGGAGAATTTTCACCCGCAACAACGACTCCCCGTACACCCCACGTTGAGGATGAACAGTGCTTGCAAGCTCTCGATTTTTCAGGAGTGGAATTTTTTTCGTCGGTTCATCAAAATCAGGCATCGATGGGGGAAACAAATACATCTTTGACGCATAAATAGTTCATGGTTACTTTTGATCTCTACCCGCGCTGATGGAGCCGAAATAACGACCGGTATGGAATTCCGCATACCCAAGTTGCCGCCCCTGAAGATACAATTTCGAATTCGCATCAACAACAGTGGCCCCTTTTAATTTGCTCGTCGCCACTTTAATCGAATTCCCAATACCGCTGCTGCTGCTGCTGCCGCGTCACCGGTTGCAGAGATTTTTCCCCAGCAGCGCCGTAAAGTTTCCTCCGTATGCACTTGCTGACAGCAGCGCAGACAGGACGCTCCCCCCCGTCCGTCCGTATCCCACCCATGACACTCGCCGCGGCCCGATTTAGATTTCGAGTCTCGTGCGCGCCGCGCTGCTTGGCCTCGGCCGCGGTGCATACGCATATAATATAGAACATACCAGCAAGAGTGCAAAGCGAAGAAGAGGAGGAGCGCACGAGTGTGTGCACTATATACTCCAGAGACAATATTTGGGATGATAACAGCGTCGTTTCACGCGTTCCACTTCGTGTATTACGTGCGCACCCTTCCCCGAGAGACACTATGGTTGAGGACGAGGAAGAGAAAAAATGGAAAATGAAGTGCAGGACGCCCCTCTTGTGTATGTGTATACGTTCGTTTGGGTACACTGCACGAGCGTAACACGCCGGTCCGACTCGCGCACAGTCCGCCCTTTACCTAATACCCGATGATGATGATGATGATGATGCTGCTGCCGCCGCCGTCCAAAGAGTCTGACTCGTCATCGTCGCCTGCGTGGCGGTGGACTGCTTTTTTTTTTTTTTTTCTACCTCCCCCCACCACCTGCACCGGGGGCTTTTCCTCCGTGTTTTCCACTCNNNNGTGGACTGCTTTTTTTTTTTTTACTACTTCACCCCACGAGCTGCATCGAGGGCTTTTCATCAGTGTTTTCAACTCGACCGCGGTAGCGTGTGATTATATACTACAGTGTTTGCTTTACCTTCCACCGCCGGCCGTGGTGGCGAAAGCTTCGCGCATCAAGAGACGGACGTCCCTTTTTGTTTTTTCATTGCATCACCATCGAAGAGCAAACAGCCCCGGTATTTCTTTTTTTTTTTTTTTTTCGTCTTCATCATCGTTAACGTCCCGAGCGCCTCGCGTACAGTACTGTTCCTTCCGAAATTTCGACTCTCGAGGAGGCGGCGCGCGTACTCCCGACCGGCCGAGATTTTCGTCGTATCGAGGTTGAAATAACAGTAGCTCGCGCGGGCGACATATACACACCGCAACTCTCCCGTTCAAGGTTCAAATAGCAAACGATGTGTTTGAAAAGCTGCTCGAGTGCTGTTACAACAAGCTTTCGTAACGCCCGGCTTTTCCTCTCCCCCCGCCCCGTGACGTTTGCACTGCCGATCTATCTCCGCGGCTCTCGTCGGTCGGTCGATCGCGTCCATCAGCACTTCGATTCGGGTGCTTTTTGAATTTTCGACGCGGTCCATTCGAACGTATAAGGAAGTATGTGCCGCAATAGTTGTAAACACAGTGCAAACGGGCGTCGTCGAGTGAAACATCGCTTTCGAATTTTTTCCCCCCAAAGTCGACAAGGGCGCCACTTATCGGTGTATATTTTTATCGCATGGCTTGTGAAAGTAGCGTACCTCATCGTACTTATTCCCTCCGCGGTATGCTCGTATCCACGACAGCTGTGCCGATCGGCCTTGCGAAATTACTACCGTACAATAATAATAGCAGTCGACGCGCGGTGGCCGGTATTTTCTCCGAAAATCGAAACACAAGTCGTTTGACAGCTAGAGCTGCGAACGCCAGAGGCATCGCGGCAATGGTTCGCGCACCACGGAGCTCGCGGAGGTGCGTTTTTTCCGCGCTGCATTGCACACGCGGTGGCGAACGAGCAAAACCAAGGCGCATCACGACCCCCGTGATTATTGGGCGCGAAACAATGGGCAGGTGCGTGAGTACGTGCACGAGTCACCCGCCATTCCGTCGAGTAATTGTACATCACACCCTCGTGCGGTATATAACCGCAGCTATGTGTAATAACGGCGGTGAGTGTAACAGTCGCGTGCACCGGTCGCGCTTGCCTGCGACCATCGCGTTGTTGCTCCTCCTCTCGCGAACAATACGTTCATCATGGTATTACAGTGCAAAATCGCGCCGCCGCGACGGTATAATGCTCGCGCCTCCTCCCCCTCGGCGATCCGGCTCGCGTGACGTTATATGTATATATTTATGATACCGACACTCGCAATATTGCGCACTCCGAGATGCTCTGACGTCAGTGTCAATGTATATTCCGGTGCCGGCAAGGGAAGATGCAGCAGCGGCATCAAGGCCACGACCATCCAGTGGTGGACTGGTACAGTTTTCTTATTTGTCGATGAGAAAAAAAAAATGAATCAAGGCGAGTAAAAATAAATAATTTGCATTTTAGAGCTCTTTCACGGTTGTCGCCGACTTTCGCGTCTCCGATGATGTCCAACTTCCACTTTGCGTCCAAATGGAAGGAACGACGGCGTTTCAAGAAAGTATATCGCAGTGCTATACGACCCCAGCATCGAAGTGCATAAAACTGCAGCCATGATGAATAATGCCCCGCCGCTCCTTCTCTGTACTAAAATCGTCAGCACACCTTTCCGTCGTAGCGGATCGGGATCTCTAATCGCGTATCAAATGAGATGGACGGATCGCGCGACCGCGTCGTATAACTCAAGCTCCGGATTGATGCATCCGCACGATCGAGTCCTCAAATTAGCATGGCACGGGGGAGGGGATTATAAATTCAGGCGACTATATTGAACTTGGAAAACGACCGAAATAGCGCAGCAGAGTCGGGGTTTACGCCGTACTTAAACTTTGATTTCAAGGTGAAGCGCGTATCCACCCATATTATTATACACATAGAATGTAAGTAGTGCGTTCCCGTTTGGCGAAGGATACATGAATTTCCGAGGCATTTATTTATTTCGTAAAAAATCGCTCGCAGTGAAACTTTTACGACGTCGCAGACGCGCCACGGGAAATTCCCCTCCCCCCCCCCTTTTTTTTTCCCCAAGTTTACAGCCCCGCTGCAGTTTCGCCAGTCTGCACGTGAGGATGATCTATTAGCACAAGATTTTTTAAAAGCTCTCTCTCGAATCGCTGCGGGTGTGTTTGGAATTTTAATCAACTTTCGACGGTATATCATACGACTCTTTAGATTTTTCGTTGTACATGCTATAGAATGTATATATTCACTCAAATTGCGCCAAAAACATTGACCGATGAGTTGATTCAAAATTAGAGTCGGGCTTTTTTCAAAACAAGATCCTGGCCCTTCGGTTGCTCGAGAAGAACTGTCAAAACGCTCAACAAACAAAGATAACTCGGACGCTCGTCTGGCTTCGTTCGTCGAACGAAACACTGACCAAAAACGACATGGTCAAAGATTCAAAGTTTCAAGCGGTAACATGGGTGTTTTCATAATTTCACAATAATACGAAAATAGCAGCTCTCGCCGATAAACGGAACAAATCTCGCGCATTAAAATTCCAAAAGTCGTACCTCCCAAGGCGAGCCCGCGTCGTGTTTCTTACGTTACGCGCGTCCCTCCCACCGTCGTAAATTCATCGCGTGCGGCCCGGTGTATAACACCTACTCCGGGAGAACGGGGTGCAGCGCGTACGTTTCTCGCCTATCACCGTCGGACCCATTAGTCGGCCCCATCACACGCTGCCGCTGCCGCGACGGCTCGATTTCGGGCGGTCGCGCGGGATTACGATCCATCCCGGGGCGTTTCGAAAAAGCATCGTACCATCATACTCCCCGATGCAGGCGCGTCCCTCATCGTTGGTTCCGCCGCGGGCTTCTCGTTTCCCTCTTTCGTCTCCTTTGAGCATTATATCAACGCTACGCCACCAGCAGCGGCTGCGTGATGCGGGGCCGTCGATCCTCTCCTCTGGTTTTGCGTGCAAAGTTGGGGCGGCAGTGGGGAGTCTTGATCCGCGCTTTTTTCCTCCGCTGGGGTACCTGCAGCGAATATTGTATTCCAACGGCTCTTACGACGATCGCTCGATGGGTGTGAATCGCGTCCCGCCGAGCGATTTCTCTCAGCGGCTGTATACGATAAAGCCACGTGTTGTTCGGTTTTACGTGACGGAATGTACCGTTATATATATATATCCTATTTATATGTACATACACGACTGAAAATCACTCACAGCCGTGATGGCGCGAATCCACGAGTCGGCTCTCGTTTTTGTACTTATATACAGCGACGGACACGCTTCGGCTAATAAATTACGTATATATCGTGTACGTCGTGTAACTGTGCTCCCCGGGATTTCTAAAACATATTTTTTCACACCCAAGCCGGTAAATTTTCCCATTGATAGCGTCGTTAAATCCATCGGAGATTCGGCTCTACCGCGTCTATACTCTTATATATACTCCGGATCGAAGGAACAGCCCGTTTCACCATCGTAATATCTTCCCAGCGTCTGGCTGAGTTAACGAGTGTTGAAGATTGTACTTAATAGTTACAAATTTTGACGCGTATACAGTGATGACCAATATTGAGCTATGTATTTTCCGGCGCTGTTGGATATACATGTATATAGCGACGTTGTGGCCAATTAAAACGGTACGAGGTACACGGTTCGGCTCGGGGAAATTACACCTCGTTCGAAAAATTCGACGGCTCCATATTGAGCACATTCTGCATGTTGTATTGAGAAAACCAAATTTCGAATCCAAGACCTTAACAGTAAACGAGTTGGCATCGTGTTTATCCTGCTCGTACACAGTATACTGTGTACGCGTGCGCGTGCAAGCCTTTCATACTCCGTTGTAATCGACACGAAAGTATATCCGATTCCATAACGTCGTCAAATCTGTTTGATGATAAATTTGAATGGATAACCACTCAACTTCGGGGAAATGGACAAAGTCACGTGTTGTCGAAAACACTGTGGCAATTGTACTAATTAGCATGGTAAAAGTGTAACACGTATGTTGAGATCCCTTAAACGAAAATGTTCCTTTTCGAAAGGCTCAACGTTCGGCCGAAGGTGTATATGTACGTGTTCGGTTAAATACGTTTGATCGCAGGTGATAAGATAACATGCCTCGCAAGGGGCATTTATTAGGGTAATTATTGCATACCCGAGTACACTCGACTGCAAAACACGCATAAAACGGTCATGGGCACCCAATGATCCATAAAACATCCCGATGATGCAGCGCTATTCCAAGCCCCCGTTGGACCATCAATGTGACCCAGTCCGCACATCGCGGCACGAATGACTGTAAATTCCAGGGCTCAATCTTCTCCCTCTCTCTCGACTCATGGGAATTCGACCTAACGACACCAGCGCTCTCCTCTTTTCTCGCCCCGTGGTATACATTTACAAACAAAACACATCTTGCGGGGTATATATTATATATACAGGCGCAGCTCGAGGGCAGATAATATTCTCAAAGCGGCGCTCAATAAAACGCTCACGACGCCGCGTGTACTTACTGTATGATAAACCTCGTATGGGGAGAGCGCGCGCTTTCGGAAAACTTCCTTCGCGCGTATGAGCAGCAACAACTTTGTGACGATAACAACAAAGGCTCTGCCGCGAGTACTTTTTTCATAAATCACAGCGGGACTTCTGGGTGCGATCCTCGAGATCCCAAAGCCCCTTTATCCATCAATATACGTGTATGTTTAAAATATAAGTGGCAGCCCATCACGCCGTCACGTATTATAGCGTCTCGCGTCCACGCGTACGTACCTTATCCATAGGTATATAACGTACGCATGTAGCGTATCGCGTTTCGCAAAGCACGGGCTGCTCCTGTTATAAAGGTGTACCTACCTAGTGGGGGACAAATGCGCATGTATATATAAACCTTACACTTACACACGATCGCGCAAGTTGGCAAAGATTTATTCACGCGCCGGCGTGGTGGAGGCCGAGGCTGGAGAAAAGAAAAAGGCACGCGCAATATATCACCGTATGTACAAAGTGCGCGCGTGCGACTCTCTCTGCTCTCGTACTATACAGGCGCCAGAGAGACACAGGGCGCAGAGGAGGAGGAGGCGGAGGAGAAGAAGAAGAGATTAGAAAATCGCAACGGGATCGCGTGGGCGGGGGAGTGGCGCTTGGCCTCTTGTATGTTATCATTATATTGTACTCCACGCATATGTACGCGCGACAAACTGCCCGACCGGGTTTTACGCGAGCGCCTGTATTATATACGTGTGTGGCTCGAGTGTGCAGTAATATACGGCATAACGTGTATAAATGTCCTTTGTCGCCGGATCTCGCTCTCTGTAATAGCGATTGGAAACCCCGCGCGCGGTCTCGCGCGTACTCGTGCCCCCCCCCCCGCGACGTGTCAACGCGAGCGACAAACGTGTTCTATTTTTCCCCCCGTCGCACGAACGCGGGTCGGATGGAAATCCGGTTGCGATCGAGTTAATTAATTTCGATCTCTCTCTCTCTCTCCCTCGTTTTCAGGTTTTGTTTTGCCCCGCTGCACGCGGTGAATCAGTTATATGTATATATGTACGCTGCAGGCGCCACCGGCGGGACGCACGTATGCATGTACTTATATTACATATATTTTTGCACATTTGTTGTCGAGTGCGAAACCTACGTAGGGAAAACAAAAAATTGTCGCCGTTGCGTCAATGTATACGAGAACTCCGCGAATAAGTATATGTACAGTATACGAGTCTATCAGCCGCGCGGTGAATTCGGCGTGTCCGTGGATGTATGATTAAACGCGTGCGAATCGACGCGGCCATTTATTCTAATAAACCGAAACATTTATCAGCAATTCGCTCGTACAACATGGGCACACTCGGGTGTAAAATGTGTAATATACGCTTATGCTCGGCTTATCGCTGTAATACGCGCGTATGTGACCCAAGCGCATGTATCGCATGTGTGTGTATACCTGAAAGGAGCCGTTGTTATTAAGGGGATAAATAATTCAATATCACAAGGTTTTAATAAACACGTATTATATTCACGCGCTCGGCGCGCGCGTATTACTGGCCAACGACGCGGCTCCCGCGGTATCGCGCGCTCAGCGTATGCGTATACACATGTGCTAATGAGGAACACGAAGATAATGCGGCGTTTATTTAAAACAGCGCTTATTTATTGCATCGAGAGCGGGGATTTGTGCGTGTCTGCAGGGTTGAGCAAGAGTCGGCTGTTGGCGGCTTGGCGCCGATCGGAGAGAAAAATGATGGGAGATCTAGTTGGGTATTATACACTTGAGTGTACCTGCATGCAGCGTATTATTATTATTATCATACCCACGCGACAAGATGGAATTTCGCGTTTTGAAATGAACCGCGATGAACTCGAGTCGAGCGCGCTGTGTACTTTTCATTGTACGGCGCTAACTCACGAAAGAGAGTATTTCGTGACGAAGCTTTTTTTTTTTCTCGTCTTTTTACAGCCTTGATCGCGTGCATTAACTAACCGATAAGCTCGATGAGATAAATAAGCACGCGTTTTCGGTGGCAATTAGCGGAGAACACACATCCTGAGCAATAGATCACGAGAGCCATTTGTATTGGCGCATGGCGTGTCTGTGTATACTATACGAGGGATCCAAGTTGCTCGGTCAAACGAGTTTTTGGGCCAAAAGCTTGAGATTTTTCTCTTACGACCTTTGGATACGACAATCAAAGTGATTGTCGAAGTTGTTGTTGTTGTTGCTGAGCAGAAAGCGGTTTGAGATAGATCGAGTCGTTCGAAAAACAGGCACGCGTCCCACCGGTCCTAACGAAAAGTCACGTCGATAACTTCGTTCGAGATATCCTACATTGTGAATCCAAGTGTTTGATTATTCATTAGCTACATACATACTTTATATCAGCTAGCTCTACCGTTATGGTAATGGTGAATTGTGAACAAAAAAAAAAAAATTAACCTGTAGAGTGCCTAAAATTTCAGTCGCAAATTCAACACTCTGGCAAGAAGTCGCGTGGCATTACTAAGTACATATTCGCACATAAACTGACGGCATGGTTAGTCATTAATCGATTTGCCCGTGTATCGAATACCAATTATCAACATTGTTGCGATATATTTTTGTTAACGTTCAGTAATTTCAACAACCGCACGCTCGGATCTATCCATCGTATATCGCTGTAAAAAGTGTTCGCCAATTAAAATCGTCAAACAACTATGGAAAATCCGGAAGGGCATGTTATAAGTACTAGCCCAACGAAATTCTTCGTCGGAGAAAGAATTGAGACAGAGTATATGGATCTGCACAGACGAAGGGATAACCCCCCCGGCATTCAGAGTCGCGAACTCGAGAGAGAATAACCAGACTGCGTGACTCGCTGTCTGGCTGCATATTATTACGACGACTGCAGAGGCCCATCAGTCGTCTCTTCTCCTCTTTCTTGCTTTTGCCATGTATATTATATAGTGCCTCAATCAGCATACGTTTACATTCTCACGCGTAAAACACATAACGCCCCGAGTCCTACCCCCCCCCCCCCCCGAATATTACTGCTCGAGGCGACGTTGTAGCGCGCGTGTTTTTCCGTGCTTTCAATATTTCATCCCTCCCACCCTGGCTAAAATAATACATGCATACACTACTGTACCGCGGGCGAATCCGGCTCCGCGACGCTTCGAAAAGTCAACACACACACACACACCCCGAGTGTGTACTCACGTTCGCCGCTGCAGGCTGTTTTTTTTTTTTAAATTTCACCAATGTTTGCCCGTCCAGCTCGGCGAGAGTGTACACACATACACGGATACTCGAAACCCGACGTATACGCATAGAACCGACCTTTGACGCGAGGCGCCGCGACCCGCGCGCCCCGGGGAGCGGAGGCTTTACCGCGGATGTTGAAATCACGCGGGTTTTTTTAAAAATCTCGGCCTCTCGCGTCCGCCGCACTCTCGCCTCCCTGGGCTGCGTGCGCGTGGGCGCGCTGCACCGTACGCATCATATTGTATACACGCGGGCAAAGCGCGACGAGGGCCTGTTTATACTTCCATTGCCGGACGAACGAGCCAACAAACGGGGGGGGGGGGGGGGCGTTTCTCTCTCGGTTCGTGTATATACCGTGCGCGCGAATTTTTGTCGTGGTGGAGAGAAGAGAAAAAAATTCCGTTACGAGGGATGTAATACGCGCGCTGTGCGCGTGTGTGCGGGAAAAGCCGGGCCGTGCGTAAAGTATTATTGCGAGGATCGCGTTTGATGAATTTCGACGAAACGTATCACGGACAAGCACACGAGTGATGGCAGTTCTCGTGCGTATGGTACATATTGTAAACAGAGATGCTATATGCGCATACACTCGAATTCGAGAAGAAGAAAATACTTGATTTCACCCCGATAGGTACACACAAGCCAGCATTTGATTTTGCTGTATCACTAATGCAGCTCTTGCTACGGAGTAAGAATGTTCGTCCGGACGAGTATGTTTAGCTGATTTTAATCTACACGCCACCCTCAAAAAATCGCGAGTAATCATCGTCACGTGCACGGGGTATAATTATAATATACGCTATCGGACCTCGACGACGCGCCGTATCTTTCCCCCTCGCGGTTCTGGCACGGAAAAATGAAACGAAGGAAAAAAAAAAGAAAGGCTCGCCGATAATTCATCAACTCGCCTTGCTCTTGCAGCACAGAGTATACATTAAATTAATAATACACTCGCGGTGCGAGCTGCAGCTCTGTTTCCCCCGCGAAAACAGGCTTTCGCCCAGCTTAACGCGCACGAGAGATTAGGCCGCGTATAATCGGAACAACAACAACAACAATAAACAAAACGAGACCGGCCCGAGTAAGTGGTCTCTTTGCCTTTCGTGTATCGTATAGGTATATAAGTATAAAGTGTCTCTCGCGAGCGCTAATTAAAGCCCACGCAGGCGATAGGTTGTAAGTTATACATACATATGTAGCATGTACCACGTCGTATATAGATACGTATGCAGGCGCCCGTGCTATCCCCCTGCGCGTCCCATCCCCATTGGATTGCAAAACAACAAGCTCCCTTCATTCCCATAATGGGCGGAAGAACAAGATACTGTCCGAGTTGTTCGATCGCCCCCTCGCGGGAGATGCCACCCAAGTGCTCTCCTTGGCATTTTTTTAAGGCTGTCGCGTTGGCGCACGACTCGTATGCGCGTATTTTTGCGGGGGGAGGGAAGAGTGGAACGTTGGGATCCTACGACGATGGTGATGACGAAGATCTTTTGACAGTCGCTCTTTGAGAGGCGCGATTCGCGCAAGCATATTCATCAAGTACCGAATCATTGCAAGAAGTGATTGTAGAGACAAGTGTTTAGCACGATAATCGTACGGTACGATTCAAGAAAAAAATTGCGTAACATCAATCATGCCCACCGCTGGTCGCTGCAGCGTGCGTACGTTGCGCTGATGGAAAATCAAGCGAAGGCGTATACACGCGGGGATTACCGGCGCCTCGGCTTGTACATGTTACATTGGCACGGACGATGATAACGGCGCCTCCCATCGTACATCGATAGCACACGTGGATACCTATGATGCTGTAATAACAATGGCGCACAATATTAATGAGCCGAGTCTCTGTGGCGGTGCATGCACCCGCGACGGTACGTATTACGGCGAACTGCGAATGATTATTGATTCCGCGCACGTGCAACCTGCGCGGCACGACAAACGGACGTACGTATATATGGACAGATAGAGGAGGAGGGAAAAGGATGAAGAAGAAAGAAGAAGAAGATGCTTTTCGAAAGCGGCGTTTTTCTTGTCGGGATGACAGATTATTTCGATCGCGTGATGAACCGAGCGGTCGCGACATGTCGGCCCGGGTCAGAGATATTGTTTCCCTTTTTTCTATGTTTTGCTTTCAATAAAGTTTATATTTTTCACTCTTCAACTTGCGGGACATTAAAAACTCACATGGACAGTCGCGCGACGCGAGGTCGTTCGAAAAGCTGCTCGATCAATGATTTATCTAGAAAGCCACGAGATTTCCTTTCCAACCCATAAAACTGCACGGCACGGCTTTTAGCACTTTTTTATTGCTCCGTCTGCAGAGCGATTTATTAGAAAAAAAAACCTCATTTGAATTTGAATCATCGTGTGATGGATGCTCGAATGGTCACTAAACACCTTAACCAGTGGAATTAGAATGATTTAAAGTGTTTCCTCCTCGTTCTCGGCTATATGCCTATTAATGAGCGATGTATACGTTTCATGCTCGTAGATATAGCTATGCACGTGGAAAAGCAAAGGACAGCAGTATTACCGTGCATCAATATACTAGAGAGAAACCGTAAAACCCATGGCTGCGTATACCCGTAACTGCAACTGTATCAAAGTTTAAAAAGCTTTTATTACCCGCCAGCCGGGGAATCGCAGTGCGCTCTCTCAAAATGCGTGTCATGCACAACATCTTTTTTCAAATACATTCTCAGAAATAGAGAAAAGTAACTGTTGTTTGCATGCCTATATATGCAACTCCAGTGTCCTCGGGCCGCCGAAACACGCTCGAAAGGACTGCATGACATGTTTGTTCGTGACTCAACTTCGAGAAGAAAAAAGAGGGCAACCGTACCTATATGATAGCGTCGCTCTCTCAAAAAAAACAGAGAAGCCGAACGACGTTGTTTCTCATTCGGCAACATCTCCGGAGGCGCATCGGCAGCAGACGGCGATATCGCGCGGCGCGAAACAAAAAAACGCCCCCAGCCCGAGCGGAAAATCAAGCTCTCCTTCCCCGCGTTTTGCCGACGCGATGCAATAACGCGGCTCCGCGCGGAATCGAGTTCGCCCGTGTGCGCGCGAAAAGATACAACGGCGTGTACAATATACGGTTGCACAAAAATCACTTTTGCCCGGTGTCTCGCTGTTGGTTCAATTCCGAGCGCGTCACCTGCGCCTGACGCGCGCGCCGAGGGAGAGGAGGCTGTGCGGCAGGCAGGCATCACCTACAGGGGGGGGTGGAAAGTCTCTTGCCGAAAAATTGGGTTCGTCGGTGCACTTCTTGGAGTATCATCCGCAAGTAGTGGTGTACCATTGTTGTTACTCGGCTTTTTTTCAGCCGATGTACAGGGCTGTACTTTGTGCATTCACTCGAGATGATTCTTCCACGCGTTTTACAATTCGGGTCTGACCAAGAGACCGAAATGTACTGTTCAACTTTGGAGAGATTTTGCACGAGACTCCCCAAGGGCGTTCGTCTCGCGTCGAGCTGGGTGAAAAATGGAGAAAAAAAAAAGATCAAACGATGATGGTATTTATGCGGATGTATGGAAAGAATAAAGCACCAGCCATCGCCGCTGGATCAACACGCGGCCGGGCGTCGAATACATTTTTGCAGAGGACGGGGGGGGGCGAATCACGTCTGGACCCTGTATAGGTCGACCGGACGAAGCTGGGTAAACACGCGCGCGTATGTATACGCGAGTAGCGGGGGAAAAGTGCGTGATGCGCATTAACGACGGAAATAACGCCGGACGAGGCGATAAAACGATCGGGGGCGTTTTTACAAACTGAAATCCGCTTCCGAACGAGCAAGCCCGACTTTTTCCCTTCCGCTGTATTATGTATATAAATATAGCTGGTGATGCGTAACATCGGTGTAGCATCAGCGGAAGCGGAAGCTCGCGATTGGCTCGAATGGTTTGCAAAGTAACCGAGAATTCGACCCATCGGGGGTAGGAGAGGCGGCAATGTCAACTTTTTCGAACAACATAATATACATGTGTAAATCCGACGAGCAAATAAAATCATCTCGATACGCTCTCGTTTCTCGATTGTAGCTTATACCGATGATGTTGTTGCGAATCCCGTAAGCGTCGAAGCTCAATATGCTGTTCGGATACCATCAGATACTTAGTCCCATCAATGTCTAATCAAGTAAATTCCCAATAATTTGCAACGAAACCAGTTATTAACAAGTACAAGGCACAGCAGCTCATCAGCAAGACGGCATTGATCGCACCGGTCGATCATCCAACGCAGTTGCAAGTATACATTATCCGGCATTGATGTATGATGATCGAAGAGAGAGAAAGGTGCACCAGAGAGTTTTCTTGAAAACACCCGTCGGCTGCAACTATATGCACAAACTATTGCCGTGGCCCGCAGAGCCGAGACGCAAATCACAGGGGGTTTTCGCGAAAGCTCGGGACTCGGGGAACGAACACAGCCAATCGCATGACGCCGGTGCAATATCACACGCACGCGCATACGATAACGCCATATTATACAGTCGTCGTATATACGGAAGAAGATACGCCGATCGATCTGCATACACCGTTGCGATTGCAACTGCAGCTCATCCGCCTCGCCGCAGTATTGCGTGTAGCATAATACCCAGGCGGAGAACTCACGTATACATATATACGCACATAGCGCCAGCATCAGCCGCAGAGACAGAGAGAGCGCCGCCCCGCATCCGCGGAATTTCCTCCCTCCTCCGGCACAGCTGCGGCAGCGCCCCCCCCCCCTCCTTTGTCTTTCGCGAGCTGCTTATATCCCTCCGCTGGGCCTGGGAAAACGCCCTGACTCTGTACAATACTTGAGAATAATGCACAAGTAGAATAGCACGCGTGTTGGCGTATAATACATGTATTCTGTACACGTTTCTGCGACCTGCTGTGCCAGAGAGAGAGAGGGGGAGCCGGGGTCAAAGTGTCGGGGGGTAATTAAATGCACGCCAACGTTTCCGCGAGAGTCTCGCCGTCGAACGAATGAATGGAGTTATTGTTTCAGCCGATACGGGAGAGGGAGGAGGAGGAGGATGACGTTCGAGACCCCGCACACTGCAGGCGCGCTCGATACTTGTATACCGTACCATAATTTGTTGGATTATTGTCTCTGCGGGGGGGGGGGGGGGGG
>JAPYYV010007952.1:0-24048 GCA_030522625.1 Copidosoma aretas | reverse complement strand
CTTTTCATACTGAATTTTCTGTAAAAGAATATGCATATTGTCATATTTTTCTTCCATCACAGTTGAATGGGCAATTGGTACAGGAGCATATATATTCCTATTTTGAAGTAACACTGCCTTTATACTTCGTTTCGAAGAGTCTATAAAAAGTCGCCAATCACAAGCTTTGTAAGAATTCTGTTTCAGCTGATTTATAAGACCCTCAATATTTACACAAAAAACTAAAGATAAATCTTCATCCTTCTCATTCGTTACCTTCGGTGACGTGCTCAGCATTAGATTGGAGATAAACTTGATTAACTTTGATGGGAGGTGACATTGATTCAGCATTTGTATACACAATTTTGTTTTTACTTTTGATGTTAATACCTTTAATATCATTTAAGCAGAAGAAACATTTAAGCAGAAGAAACATTCTTCTGCGCTGCTAGGAACTCTCCAAATCGCTGGAGTAATGAATTTGATGTTGTATTTATTCCCTTCCGTCTTCCACTGGTATAACATCTTTTTTCATGCATTACAAATACATGCGGAACCCAACTACTTTGTTGATCAATCTTCAACTTGAAAATTTCTTCATACAAGTTGCAAACATCTTCGTTTGTCGGTTGTTGCAACGATTTTACCTCATATTTTGAACAAATATAACAGACATTTTCATGATACGTACGACAATCATGTGATGGCGAATCCTGAGGTAAGTTTCTTGTAGCATTAAATTCCATATTAGCTAAGTCACCAACTAATGTGGAACTGCGGTCGCTTGACGACGACGCCTGCGGGCCCGCTTTCTCGCCCTGATCAGCCGCCGATACAGAGGATCTGACCCTCTGCATCGTAAAACGCTTACGTGCCTCTGCCATAATGGCATGGAAGCCGTAATCCAGGGACTTCGCCGGATCATGGGCTCACTCCATTGCCCGCCGTCACCGCGAGGAAGTGCCCTGGATGCAGAACACGTAGGAAGGATTTATGGGACAGAAAATCTTTGTTGATTGCTTTAAATTAAAAATTGTATGAGCACAAGGAAGAGAATAGAGGTGCAGGTGTTTTTTTGACCTCATATTTGGATTCAGCGACCCCAAAAACATTAGTATGCATGGTTTGACTGTTAGATTCAACAACAATTTTTTTTTTGTAAAATACGTTTTTTGAGGTTATGTAAAAACTCAGACGTGCAGTGGTATTTTTGACCTCAGATTTGGATTCAGCGACCCCAAAAACATATAGTATGCATAGTCTGACTGTCGGACTCGACAAAATTTTTTTTTTTGTGTGGCTGTGCAATCATAGTGTTCGTAAATATGTTCACAAAGGGAACAAGTTTAGGACAGTGTTGTACATGTTTTGAGGTTACGTAGCCTGAAAAATCAGGAATCCTAACATCTGCAGCAATATAGATTTATAAATTCCTAACCGTAAGTATACTTTTTTTAATTTATCATGTGCTGATACGTAACTTGGTGCTAAATTGATCAGAGTTAGTTGCATTACATCATCCATTCGTTTTATTTTGTTGCAATAGCAGATTTATACGTTTTTGTGTATAGAAACACTATCAAATTTTTGTTATTAGCCGAAATTATTATTTTTTGGTTTTTATTATGAAATTTATTTATGTGAGACCGTGTATCCAATTCAACATATACTGTAATTTTTGCTCAATAATTATGAATAAATTAATACTTCCTGCCGCGAATTATGTGATGCGCTGTTTGCAGCTAGCATGCAGAATAGAAATCTTGACTTATTAGTAGATTATGTTAAGGAAGTTAAAGAGTTTTGCTCAGAGGGGCAAGGAACGATGAGTCCCCCCGGCCCGCACTTCCAGTCCCCCTGTACCGCGCACCTTCTCTTGCAGCCTACTAACTCAGTATTTACAACCTAAAAAGATTGATATTTCTCAAAATTGCCTGGGAAAGATTGCTTTTTTTTACGAGTATCTTCTTTTTGTACCAAGGTATTTGTACGAACTTTATTTTTTGTTCATACATATTTACATTATACTGCAATTCTAACTGACAGGCGACTGAATCTGGTCCTTCCATAAGTGCCCGTGTAAAATCGCCTATTTTCAACATTTTTTTCTCTCTTTGTAAAACAATATATATTTTTTTTAAAAAGATTTTCGATTTCCAACTTTTCGCCCAAACCTCCTTAAAGGTGATCAGAAATTTGATACAGAAAAACTGCGCACTGTAACGCGAAACCCCCATCATCACTATTTTCGGATTTTCCAATCAAGAGAGCTGTCCTACTAAGTTATGAAAAAGGATATTAATTTTTAAGATTTGTTTTCAAAATCCATCAAATAGCTATAATCACTGGAATATATAGTTATTTAGAGTAGCATAACCTCAAAATAATTAAAAATCATTGTTTGTTCCGGATTCTTAGTGTCATTGAATACGAAAACTATTACTATTATTTGTAATTTTTTCCAAATTTTTAAATTGAAAAATTCGTTTTATTGTAAGCACAGAATACAATTTCTCTATTGTAAAGGTTAGGTTACTAATTTTTAAACAAGATACTTAGTAATTTGGTGGAAAGCTAATATACTAAGTTGTAAACAACGATATTAATTTTATACAGATTTTTAGAAATCGATGAAATAACTGAAATTGCTGAAATTTATAATAATATAAAGGAACATAACCTTAAAATATATAAAAATAATTTTTTATCCGGATTCTTACTGTTATTGATTACGAACACTATCACTATTACATGTGATGTTTACAAATTTTTAAATGGAAAAATTCGTCATAGTATAAGAACAGCATACAATTTCTTCATTATAGAGGTTAGGTCACTAATTTTTAAATAAGATACTTAGTAATTTGGCAGAAAGCTATTATACTGAGTATTAAACAACGACATTAATTTTACTAAGATTTTTAGAAATCGATGAAATAACTAAAATTGCTGAAATTTATAATAATAAAGAGTAACGTAACCTTAAAATATATAAAAATAATTTTTTATCTGGATTCTTACCGTCATTGATTACGAAAACTATCACTATTACTTGTGATTTTTACAAATTTTTGAATGGACAAATTCGTCATAATATAAGAACAGTATACAGTTTCTTCATTATAGAGGTTCGATTACTTATTTTCAAATAAGCTACTTAGTAATTTGACAAAAAGCTATAATACTGAGTCGTAAACAACGATGTTTCATTTATTAAGATTTTTAGAAATCCATCAAACAGATCATATCTTTGGAATTCCTAGTAAATTAATGTAACATAACCTCAAAATAAATAATAACACTTTTTTATCGCGGACTCTTACTGTCATTGATTACGAACACTATTTATATAATTGTTAAACTAATAAATTCGACATATCATTAGTTCACAAAGTTATTTTTATACTTTAGAGGTTAGGTTATAAATTTTCAAATATAAAAATGGAAAATTGGGCAAAGAGCGATTGTTGCAAATCATCTGAAGAATGTGTAAAAAAAAAGAAATTCTATGTTGGTCATTATTTGAAGGCTGTAGGTGGTTTTGAACATTTTTTTTCTATTTTGCTCTACTGTGCGCCGTCCCCCAGCACTCCACCCCTACCTCGCTGCCACTCGCCGACTCGCTGCTGCCCGTTCTCTCTACTGCACTCGCCCTGGTATCTGCACCAGGTATGCAGTTCTCCTCTTCTCTCCCTATCTCATACATACACACAGTCCGAACGAAGGACGTGCACCAAAGAACACCTGGGCACCTATCGAAGTATAATCGCACGAATGGACGCACGCACCGCAGCGCACAAAGTATATCTATATATACATACACACATAGGTATAGTGTGTGCGCTGCGGTGCGTGCGTGCGTTCGTGCGCTCACACTTCGATAGGCCCCCTGGCACTCTACAAGGAAAAACATTTTGTAACAAGATACTTCCAACTGATGTTGAACTGCTGTATTCAAAAGTTGGGGGTCTGAGACCCCCATCGTCTGATAGCCAGAGCTCAATTTTTCTTGTAAGTCTCTCGGCTCCAACATATAGAGCTGTAAAGCTATGATATTGAAATGAAAAGTGAAAGTTAATACAAGCATGTACGTGCATGCTGTAGTGTCTGGTAGTGTCTGTGTGTATGCGTGTGTGTGCTGAGTCCCTTATCGGAGCCGTATAGCTCTATGTTGGAGCCGAGAGACTGCCAAGAAAAATTGAACGCTGGCTATTCAACGATGGGGATCTCAGACCCCCCAACTTTGGAATACGACGCTTCCAGCCTTGGCACTCTCTGAGTTCACTGATTCACGGAGCTTAGGCGTTCCCAAAGTTTGGAAATCTCTTACTACAAAATTTTTTTCCGTGTACCTCTACCCTGCGGTCGATGGTCATTATGAAGGCGTCCGCACTCCCTTTCCGCTCTCCTTGTCTGCACCTCCGGTTACAGAGGACGGCGGCTGCTGCTTGGATGGCAGAGGTGGCGCGGATGACGGGCTCGGTGACGTGACGATGTGGCGGGCACGCCAGAGGTCTTGTGCGGGGCTCTCGCGGATGATGCTGTAGCCTCCTCTGCTTTGCTGACGCGTTGTGCTTCTTTCTATCTCTCTCTCTGATTGCCGCAGCTGTGTTCTGCTACGACTCACGCAACGCGTGTTGCTTAGCTGAAGCACGAGCTGGTACTAGTGCGTGGGCCCTGCTCTCGCGCGCTCGACACACATTACCTATTATCTCTCTCGCTCTCTTCTATAGACATATCTCCCACTCTTACTCGCATACAATGCGTCCCACACACAAGCTGACCAAAAAAAGCAGACACAGGGGTGAGAGGGGGACGAAGCCATTTTGGTACTCTGACCTTACAGTGAAAAAGTGATTCCGTCCTAATTACATTGATCATTATGATATATTTTACCTAAATTATTCGGAAAGTTGTACTGTTGTTACAAATGCTTTTATATTGTACCTTAGCATAATGTTTTACATTTCTTTTTACTTTTATAACGTACAATTTTATTCTGGTAGTCTATGATAATTTTTTTGTTTTTATACAGCTGATTTAATGTTTGAAAAATTTTCGTAATATATCATTTCATCATAAAAAGTAACAAAACATGCTTGCATATAATTTAAAAAATATAATCAATAGTGTTGGTCTTTAGTCAATAGTCTAGGAATTTGATAGCCGTCTGAAGAAGGTACTGTGTATCGAAACAGCTGCTACGGCAATATTTAATTTGTAATAAAGAGTGAAGATTATCAACCACTAGGCCTAGTGTGTTTTCATTTGTTTAAAAAATATAAATTTTATAAAACTAAAGCATAACTTTTAATTGAAAGTTGTACGTCAGAGTATTGACAGAAATATTTTATGAAATCTTACGACAAACAATAAAATACTGAAACAATAAAATACCGAAGCCATAAAGTGAAATGTATGCTAGATCGTTTGCGCAAATTTTATATCACTTAAAGAATTCGTCGAAATTAGTTTAACTATTTATTTGGATAAAAAAAATCAACATTTTCGATCCTGTATCAAATAGGACACTTGTCTCAGACATTTATAAGTTCTACTTTAGGATTGTCGAGTTAGAATTTGAAAAGCTAGACGAGAAAATTCATAGACAATCTGTATCAAATAAAATAGTAACATACGTCACTACTAGGGCTGCTGCAAATAAATTTTTCAATAATAAGAATGAAAATCTGGATCCCGTAAATGATGCTTTAATAAATAATTCGAAGCTAGAGTATGTAAATGATGATTTATTGAATGGCTTAAACTTGATGAACAGCTTAAAACTGATGATAAAACAAATAGCAACGGGAATTCGGGATCAAATAAGTTTAATTTTAATAATTTAAATTTTCACGAAACTTTGCGTATTAGAAAAATCAATGATCTGGATGATTAAAGTTTAGAAGTTAGAATGTTCCAAAAATAAGCCAGATAAAGGAAACTTATTTTTATTAAACTTGATATGTTAACTAAATAAGTAACTTAATGGGACTTTCTGGTTATTAGCTGGAAAGTGCAAATAAAAAACTGAGAATTACGTCCATTTTTGGTGGTTGTTTGACAAAAAGTGATAATTCCCGCTATATTCGCCGAGAATTATAGCTTGCACTTAATATGAATAAACTGCATGATTCTAGAGACAGCCGTATTTTTGGAAGAAACAGTGTTTATTGATAAGAAAAAACTAGAAAAGTAGATGGATTATGAAAAGAAAAATGGTAAAATTTTTAGACGAGGAAGATTTGGGGGAGCTGGGCTCAGCCCAAGGCCTATCCTTACCTTATTTCGATAAAATGCTCGATCGTAAAGAAAACTTTACTGGTATGCTGGATTCAAACCCAAGTTATTCATAGAAATCAAAGAGAAATTACATAAGCTGGATGCAAAGTTTGTATGTTGCTAGACAAAAGAGAGCGGTAAATAAGAAAATAGAATAGTGTATTGAAACAGCTAGACAATCTAATGTACGATCGATATAGTAACATGAGTGTTAAAGATTATGTAAACTCTCTAAGTTAAATTAATAAAGAGATACGGTTCATTAATTTTTAAGAGGACAAGTAGATCCCATATTAAAACAAAGGGAGAAAAGAGGAAAAGAGGTCGACCGAGAAAGCTGGAAAATAACACACAACAGCTAAATTGTACTGAACAGCTATACGAAAAAATTATAGAAGAAAGGGAACAAACTACACTCCTGACAGATATTTAAACAAATTTTCCGTCCTTTCAAGAAGCGATCAGTTTTCGAGGTACACTCGATTAATCAAAATAAAGTATGGAAATTGGTTGAATGGCCAAAATAGATTGGAAAAGAAAAACTCAATATTATAGATTCTAAACAGGTGTTTCAAAGATCGCTTGATATTGATAGAAAACCAAAATACAAAGCTCAAATGGTAATCAGAGATCTTAAAGATAGAAATGAATATCATTTCTCAGCTAAACCTACTTGTCTGTCTCGCTAATGCAACTCATCAGATCTGCACTGGCCATAATAAATAAGTTTGACTTTAAGGCTTGCCAGCTAGATATAAAATGCAGAACCAAAAATAGATAAAATTTAAAGACACAACATGCCTTGTATGGCCTAAAGATAAGTCCAAAAAGATGAAATAAGGAATTTAGAAGTGGTAATAAAGCTTGGGCTAAGTATCCACAAGCTTGAACCCTGTCTCTTTACATGGAGAGAGCAGGACACGTTTCTAATGCTCTTATTATATGTCAATCACATTTTCATAGCTAGTAACGATGCTGGAAAGCTATAAGAGACTAAAAATAAGTTGGAGTTAGAGCTTGAGAGTGCTAACATTGGAAAATCTAAAACACATTTAGAAATGAGAATAAAGTGAGACAGATGTAATCGCACTATAGTACTCACCCTGTAAGAGTACATTGATAAAGTGTTCATAGGCTCCAGTAGTAAGATGCATTCACAAAAGACACCTATAGAGAATTTACCTCTGTCATCATGCGTGACGTCATGAGCCCAATATGGCTGCGTAAGTACACAAAATAACATTGATTTAAGTGCGAGGAAGCTGATAATTCGATAATATTCATTAGCGTAGGCAATATAGTTGATGAAATCGACAAGATTATAAGCCTAATACGGTGCGGTAAAAGTTTACATGATTAAAAAACCCAGCATATCATCGACTGTAGAAAAAGTGCTCAAAATTTAGGTCGGCCCGCTGAGGTTAAGAAACATTGTACCCAGGGAAAATTTAGATTTGCGTGGATTACGATTGGACAGACTGATAAAGATTAATTTTTTTCTCTCTACAACTTTCTACTAAAATATTTTTTTCTTCAACAACTACTTTTAAAGATATCTGCGAAAAACATATGGTTCTAAAACTTATTCCTCTGTCAAGCATTTTGACGTCAAAACTAGGTATTTAAATTCATATTTTCTATTAGTTAGAGACAAATATACGTAATCTTAGCGTATAGGCTTATATTTTAAACACTTTTTTTTACGGTAGTTGATATTTAGGGCTTTTTAAGTACATGAACCTTCAACGTACGATAATTGGCTTCTATTCTAGTCGATTTTATCAATAATACTGCCCACACTTATGCATATTATCAAAATATCAGTATCCTCGCATTAAGTTCAATGCTATTTTGTGAACTTACGCGGCCATTTTGGGCTCGTGACGTCATGCATTACGACAGAGGTAAGTTCTCTATAGTTGCAAACCAAGTGTCACACAAAAAAAGACGAGAGAGGGACAGCTAGAACAGGAAGGACAGCTAGTAAAAAAGCTAGAAAGTCAGACTTGGTAAACGGCAAGCAATAAAAACCGTTCAGAGAGTCAGTGGGATCTTTCCAGTATACTTGGCGAATGCGGTCCATCTCCTAAGTTAATGTCCTAGTAGGCATCAAGTCAGTCCAACTGAAAATGAGTGGAAAATGGCTAAGCGAGTCTGTAGATATTTGAAATGTACAAGAGATCTGGGTATTAAGTTTAAAGAAAATATAGACAGTTAACAGGTTTTTTCTGACACTAGCTTTGCTGGTAGCAAAAGTTTTTTGACAACAAGTAACTCTGTCATTAAATTATATGGATACGCTGTTGCTTGAAAGACACATAAACAGTTTTATGTGGCTTTATTCACGTGGCAAGCGGAATATGTCAGAAAATGGTGTCACTTCAGAATTCAATCCTTAATTCTGACAAACTCATTTTTACTAATGACTTTAAAGTGTGACACCAAGGTAGCTGAAACTAGAGTCAAGTAAGTAACACTAAGAAACTCAGACATATGATAATGACAGATGTAAAAAAATATTATGTTAGAGAGTGAGTAGCTAGAAAGTTAGTTGCAGTTAGATGAATAGAGTCTACAGTGCAGATAGCAGATATAATGACTAAATCTCTGCCCTTTGCAGCCAATGCTAGATCAACCAACATAATAAAAAATGTATATATTTAATAATCATATTTTGTTTTCAGACAACAGTAACTGAGGGAGCAGTCAAAGAAAGTGTCTGAGAAGGAGTGTTGAATATGTCGTGCCTGTCTGCTATAGTTGACTAAGGGTTCGACAGTGGAGACGTTGGCTTCAGTGCGGTCCTGTTGGATAGCGCACTGCACGAAAAGGACTCTCTCAGAAAGTAGCGGCGCGAGCGCCCTAGCACTTTGCCGTCGCTGGCGTACACACACCTCGCCGGTCTGTCTCCTTGCATAGTCGAACTACTCACTCGCCGCGTGTGTACTGCTGCATATTTACTTGGTATCTCGCGTGTCTCAGTACAGATTTTTTTTTTGATGATTAATAGAAAGTACTTATTGTATTTCACTAATTGATCGATTGATTTTTATAAAATACAGTTAGAAGAGTTTATAGCTAGAAAAGTAAAAGGATTTTGTGTATTCTACATAAATTAAGTTAATTTGTGCTAATACATACTACAAATAAAAGTAACTTGTGCTTTATCTGTTGGATCTGCACCCGGCCTTAGGGCTTGGCATATTTATATTTCAACACATTTACATAGATACATTTTTTTTGTATTTTATAGTGTCTTACGTCCTTTTTTTGCGGCACTTGATACTTGGGGGAGGGGCAAGGAATGGGATGAGGTAAAGAGTAACGTACAACTATTCGTGTATTGCCTGGATCCTGACCAGGTGTCAACGTATAATCACCAGGACTAACTCCAGCATACCACCCAATCGTGCTGTCAAAGTGTGAGTAAAACTGTTAATCGACCTTCGAAATGAACAACGAAGACGAAACAGTGAGACTTGAGCGGTTACTTATTCAAGCACTAACTGCGCTAAACGCTACTTAACTTCGATGATCGGTATAGTTGCAACTCTACCATACCGCTGAAAGACTGTGCCGGTTATCACATAAGTACACACGTACATGCATGCATACATATATACATACCTATATACATACATGCATGCATACATACACACTGAAACAATTTTCGTCTGACAGAGCGACCACACTTGTATAAGGCGCGCTTACGTATATGCGTGGCATAGCTATGACTCTACGGATGGCATACTGTACACGCCCCGCAGCGTGCGATCCAAAATAGAAACACCGTGGTCCCGAATTGCGACCACAAGTAGCTGGCGAATCTCTCCTCTAAAAGGTGGTCGCATTACGACGAACCATTTGTGGCGAGATTGCGAACCACAGTAGGCTCAAATACATTCACTGCATACATACATACAAACATATACATAGTTAGATATAAATTATGTCATAATAATATGCTTAAATCTTGTGCATTGTAAAATATATTATCAAGATTCTGAAAAATTTTATTTTTGGCCTTCTTGAAGCTTTTTTCATTGAAAAACAAAACTTATCTTGCAATTCAAAAGATATTTGACCAACCAAACGCACTTATAGAAATATTTTATTTTTATAGATATTGCTGTTTGAAGTACATTAAAGAGATACAACAGAGCAGCGTCAGCCATTAACTGAATTATTTGTTTACTTTTCACTTTCTAGTCATAAAGGAATTAACCAGGTTACACATTCTGGGATCATGAAAATGGTGCTGTCTCAGCGCCAGAGGGAGGAGTTGTAAGTGTTTGAACTATTTTAAAATGTACACTGACTCTTTGTTGATATTTTTTCATAGCAGTATTATACCAAGAATAAATGAAAAATATCTTATGATTAAAAAAAAAATTTTGATCAGAGGGATCACAAATTTTTTAAAAACCCTCGAGCACAATAAAGTTTATGCTTTTATATTTCTAAATGCGAACTATATTTATTCTAATTTAGAATAACATTAACTAAAAAACTTAAAGATATCAATGTTGCATTGTTTACAAGTTAGAAGTCTTACAGGTGGTGCTAAATATGTGGTCGAGACTAAACGCGCTTTGAAGAAACGAATGTTAGAACACTTTCGCAATTATGATTGTGAATGTGTCATAAATACTCATAGAAAGAATTATGATCATGATTTCGATTTTGATTCAGTGAAGTTTAAGGATATTGAGCACAATTTCAACAAAAGAGATATTTCTAAAATGATTCATATTAACTGCACCGATAATACTATACATTTAAAAGAAGATACTCGAAGTTTTAGTAGAGAATATTCATTGATATTTGATTTGTTATGCGATGGAAAATCTTGACTTTGACTTCTTACTATTGTTATCATTGTTTATCTTTTATCCTAACATCGATCCTATACTTATAACTGTACGCGTATGTACTTACCTTTTACAACTTCTGTTATTATGTTATATTTTTAATTTATATTTTATGTTTTATCTTTTATTGTTGTATTGTTAGTGCGTGTTGTGCTATAATAATACTTATATGTGTCATTTTTCATTTCTTTGTTTATTGAGCCTGAAGAAGTCGACAAATCCGTCGACGAAACGTCGCAATAAATTCCACATACATACTAACGTGGCCGATTTATTGGTATTTCCTGCTCCCAACGGATCTTGTCTGAATTTACAAAAACTTTTTTCCCATTGCTGCACAGAGTTGGTGATATCCCATCTGAAGTCGATACGCGTAGCTCAAAGCTTGTGGTTCTATAATTTAAGCTCTTAACATTAAAGCTAAACGAATTCAATGTTTTTCGTAATCTCTTAGCCCTATTTTCAAACAATATAATTATAACACCTAAAACCTAGGAATTTAAATTAATAAATTAGCAAAAAATCTTTTTTACACTATTTTTCTGATTTTTTCATTTTAATTTTTTATACTTTTTTAAATAGTTATAAACTCCTAATTTGTTAATCATAAACTATCCATCAATACTTTTTTACTGTAAACAAATTTTGAAAAGTCCTTTTAAATTGAATAATAGAGCCAGAAATTATAGCTGGATCAAAGATGTGACTAAGAACAATTTTAACACATTTTTTTTGTATTCAATAATTATATTTTGTCCAATACAATGTATTCCAATAACGTATTTTAGTATTTTTTACTTTAATTCAAGTTATTTATTGAAATCCTCATAAAATATCTGAAAACTAGGTTGTTTTATTATTGACTACATTTTTTTAACATATTTTATGTTTCTTGCTTCATGCATCTATTTATTCCAAACTCCTTTATGAAAATAAATTATCATTTCGAATGTTCCGTACATTTGTTATTTCATTTTTTTGGACAATAGATTTTGAATCAATTCTACGAATGATACAATTTTATCTTACACAAGTAAGATCTTTAAATGACCAGCGCTATTCACAATATGCGTTGGTAAATTAAGTCTACATGGAGATAAAAAAAAAAAAAAAAACAATTTTCAACATTTACATGTGTGTAATTGTACCTTAATTGGACATTTAACAAAAAAAATTATATTTAATAAATTTGAATGATTTATACATTTATAAGATATCCATTGTACAAAAAACATCAAAAATTATAAAACAAAACTTGTATTAGTTCCATCAATAAGGAAATTTGGAGATTTTTCGATTAATTTTTGGTACATATTACATCGTAATATAAAGATTAAAAGTAAATATGTGTTTTGTATCCTTATAAAATTCATCTAGTGTTATCCGAAATTGTGTTAATGGACTGTATTTTTATTATTAATTACTCAAGGCCGTACACGAGGAGAGGATAAGGAGCGATGACAAGAGTATTAGGGGTAATAAAACTCATGTCACACAACACTTTACACAATAAAAATGGAGTGATATATTTAAGTTATCACTTCCAACATTATAGAAAATAACAAATAAAAGGCACAGTGAACTAAATTTGATAACTTAATTATTAGTACTAAGATTGAATGGCTACTAAGGCCTTATTAACAAAAGAAATGCCTGCTTTAAATGAATCTATTATACAGTGCAAAAGTGACTAAAACTTCGTGACAAAGGCTCTCGAAGCCTTTATAATGAGGGAGAGCCGTAACTTCGCACCACAGATCGTAGTGGTTGTGACGTTCGAGCGAAGCGAACTGAGCAGCAGCAGCGAGCTGCGGCAGCTACACGAAGTAGCTAAAGAAACGTAGCTATTGGCTACCGCAGGAGTTTATGAGCATACGTGATTGGATCATCAGTCAGTGTCTTCTATCAAAATAGTCCAAGCTACACTCGAACATTACTTCCTCAATTTCCAACTAGTGTTGCAAAAATCCCTATCGTTGTGATGTTCTATATGCTTATTTGCACTTTTGTTTTTTTCACTCCATAAATTTTTCCTAAAGCTCTTGTTTAGAGTAGAGTAGGTAGCCAGAAAGAGATACGTGGAGCAGAGAAGTAGGTTGCTAGGACAGTATAAGGGCGAGTAGGGGTTAGAAAAAAGTGGGAAAGGAGGGAGAAGAGAGAGACTCGGCAGAAGTGAGGTAGAAGCCTTCCAGCGAGCGAACGAGAAGTTCTGAGTAAAGACGCCTGTTGCCCAGCTGTCAAATTTGAGCGTTCGCCGAACCGTATCTAAATATACTGTTGGGAGCTGCACCCTACTGGCGTTCTAGGAGCTGCTCTCCACTGTGGTGGTTGCCATTACTACGTTTGCTTCTAAACTGGAGCTGTCCTCTAGAATATTGGATTTGGTTGAAACCTGACTATTCTTGTTGCCGTCTTCCTGGGAGCTGCTCTCCTGTTAATCCCCAGAAGCTGTCCTTCGATGAATCGCTGTACATGAACAGCAGTTACACGCAGCACTACGTGCCAAAACGGCCAAATTTGTGTCAAAATAAGATAACTCCTGACAGAGAACTCCGGTCTCGATAGATTTTTTTTTAATTTGTAGGTTTTGGATAGTACACTAAAGGAAAATTGTCCCGAAGTTGTGCTTTTGCACTGGAGGGGGGGGCAGTAAAACCCCCCTAAAGTGCCCCAATAGAAGAAAATTATGGTTTTTTCGCAATCACTCTTATAAATTTAAGCAAAAACAAAACTTAAACATTCTCTAAATTTGGAGGGCTGTATGACTGACAGGTTTTGTCTATTTTTTGATATCACAGATAGCGGCAGCAATATGGCGGCCTGGATATGAAGAAATGTGCATAATTTTGAATATTTCGGTAATACCTAGCTTTTATCCTTTACTCCCTATTGAGAATGATGATAAAATTTGTAGTCGCAATATAGGAACCACCTAGAGGTGTATTACACTATTTAAAATCTAAAATGGCTGTCGATACAAAATGTCGAAATTTTGATGTTCTTGGACTCCCCTTTGTATGGGTATCAAATAAAAAGGTTCAAGAAGCGGAATACAGTAGAACGTGTCTAATGATCAAAAATCTAAAATCGCGGTGGATACAAAATGGCTCATCATTCATTTTACCATAACCCTATCAACATGAGTAATTAATAATGAGATATAATAAGTATAATGCAGAAAAGCGTTAGAAATCGTTTCAAATCAAGAATAGCGGAATATTAATCAAGATCCACAGTAGAATCTACATCCAAAATAGTGGTCAATACATTAACCGATAATTTCATTTACTACAACCTCTTTGACATCGTTTGAACATATTTAAAAAAAGATAGTTTAAAGACAAAAAATTAATTTCAAACTCCTTCTTTCAGTCCTTTTATCTTTTATTTTTCAATAAGATTCTACCTCTTGTAAAATTTAGTTGTAGCATTTAAAAAATATGTGTAAAACTAATTAAAAAAGGATTAATGCTTATTTATCAATTTCTTTGTAGAAAGTATCTAACATTTTCCATGTATTGTTATAACAATTAATTTTTAAGGAAATTTTTTATTGTATAAGTTTGGTTGATCAATGCTATCTTCAATAATGTTCTACTTTTTTCAAAAAATAGTAAGACAATTATCTATTCGATAAGGTAAAATTTGTTAAACATCTATAAGTTCTAACACTGTCAAGTATTAGATCACTGGGTCCTATTTGCTTTGCATATTTATGATTAGCATTACATCTGAAGATGCCGATATTTGAGTGTATTGGATTCATAGAAATAATTTATGGGAATTTATAGGATTTGTTCAAATTAACTAAAACACTGATACTATCATGGATTGATTTCATGCATGTTATTTATTCAGAATATAAATGGTTCTCCTACTACTAAAATGCTAAAAGTGTCGTATTCTGAGCTAACTGTTTTTTTTGCCTGCTCTCATTTTTAGAATTAATTGTAATTTTTCTTAATATACAATAACTGTCATTAAATTATAGAACCCTAACGATAAGGTTCAAAATTGCTAAGTTATTTCTTTAAAGTGTTTGCGGAACAATTATATTGCTCGTTATTATGAATAAATTTTTAATCTATGTTTCCTTCAAATTATAAATAATCTTCAGTTTAACTTTTCGTTGACCCTGCGTTTTCGCATTAAAATCTATGTGGTCATTTGGTTACAGTTATTTTAGACTAATGTTTTTGTTCATTATTTATAAACTTATTCATTTATAATTACTACTCTCAAAATAAACTTTATTTTTTTTTAATTCTAAGTTATCTTCAAGCTTATAAGGTAAAAGTATGGTAAGTTATTTTACCTCCTATTAAAAAATATTCGCCTACTTAAAGTATCATCACCAACTTTATCGTAATAATCTGACTCCAGAACATAGACAATAAGCATTAATAAAATAAAACTTTAATAGGAATACTGCAGATGTCAAGATAGATGCAAATTTTTGTAAAACAAATACACACCAGGAATGTGCAGGTAGCGCTTATGGCAGCTTAAGTGTGGATACAAAGTCCGACGAAAGTGACAATGATACTGATGAGCAATATAATCATGATGATACTGAGAGTGGTACTGACAGTGATAGTTCCTAATTATAACACTAAATATAATAACTTGAAATATTTTTCATCTAATTGTCGTGCAAAGCATAAGAATCTGTTTGAATACATTATTTGAGTAATAAAAGTAAGAAAAATTTGGTATATTAGTAAATAATAAATGTTTAAGATAAAATTAAACTGTAGCTTTTTAAAACATGACTTACCTACACTTTGTCAACAATCATAAGATCATAAAGTGATCAATAAAAATAAATAAGACCAAGAAATTTTTTTTATTTTGCAGTTTGCTGTACCAGTTTTTTTGACATAGAGAACAACAAATTTATTGGGCTGTAAAAAAATTATTTTCAATCACAGACAAAACTTTCTCCGTTTAACGGTGAGTTACCAGCTCTTCTAATGATAAATGATTTTGATTTTGTTAGTAAATAAAAACTTATGTTACTGTAAAAAACAATTACTATGATGTCTAATTTTTTGTTTCACGGAGAATATTGCTCTATTACTATGTTTATAAAAAAAACCACTCAGCTCTTTTATATTACTGCATTTCAATGCCTGGATATAAATAAATTTTTTGGGATGAAGATAATGTTAAAGATTATATGTCTAGGGATTTTTTATTGCTTCCAGGTTCAAACAATGACAAAGAGGTTGCAGTTAATGAAGTTATCGGTCAATGTATACACCACCATTTTGGATGTAGATTCTATTGTGTATCTTGATTAATATTCTGCTATCTTGATTTAAAACGATTTCTAACACTTTTCTGCATTATACCTATTATATCCTATTATTAATTACTCATGTTGATAGGGTTATGGTAAAATGAATGATCCGCCATTTTGTATCCACCGCCATTTTAGATTTTTGATCAATAGGCATGTTCTACTGTATTCCGCTTCTTGGATCTTTTTATTTGATACCCATATAAAGGGGATTCCAAGAACATCAAAATTTCGCCCTCTTGTATCGACAGCCATTTTAGATTTTAAATAGTGTAATACACCTCTAGGTGGTTCCTATATTGTGACTACAAATTTTATCATCATTCCAAATAGGGAGTAAAGGATAAAAGCTAGGTATTACCGAAATATTCAAAATTATGCACATTTCTTCATATCCTGGCCGCCATATTGCTGCCGCTATCTGTGATATCAAAAAATAGACAAAACCTGTCAGTCATACAGCCCTTCAAATTTAGAGAATGTTCAAGTTTTGTTTTTGCTGAAATTTATAAGAGTGATTGCGAAAAAACCATAATTTTCTAATTTTGGGGCACTTTAGGGGGATTTTACTGCCCCCCCCCCCCCCCCCCCCCCCCCCCCCTTTCCCGCCGCCCCCCCCCCCCCTCCCCCCCCCCCTCCCCCCATTAAAAAAAAAAATAATCAAGATCAGAGTTTTCTGTCAGGAGCTATCTTATTTTGACACAAATTTGGCCATTTTGGCACACTGTGCGCCGTCACAAGTACATACTTAAGCATATAATTGTCGAGCGCCGAATCCGCCTTCTCATTGTAGTGTGGTCGCCATCGTGCGCACGCGCATATCTTGTGCTTATTTGTGGTTGAACATCCCTTAATATATGCCACCTTATTAGTGTATGTACATGGAATCTGGTGTACTCATTCTATTTTGCGCTGTCTGTCGCCTCTGCTTACGGATATACGACGTGCGCGTTAATTCTTTACTCTCTTTAGTTGCATATATAACGTCGGAAAAATTAGCGAGCAATTTTTAAAACCCAATCCATGACTCACATAAAATAGAAACATCAAACAAAATCGACCACACGTTAGAAGATATACTTTTCAATTGTTGTGCATCCCAACGTAGTTTTTTACAATATCTTCGAAGTCGATTAGCTATCGGAATAAAAGCCGTTGGAGTGTGTATCTACGTAAACAGCGACCCAATGCATACCTAGTTTTGTATCATCGTCAGTGTTCATGACGAGTGCAGTCGGTCTTGTCCACACCTGTGGGATCTGATCGGCTGGGAATACACCGATGGTATGCGAGTTGATTTGCGACAAGATTTTCAGTATTTGTAGACTGTTCACGACAAATCTCTGTTAATTTTGATGATCTCTTGTTGTTATTACGATCACGGAGCCAAGATTTTAAATCATGGGCGTTGTTCAAGGCACACCGATAGTGTTGATATTCTGGTTTCAACGCGTGATGCATGCAATACACATCTGATAATAAATTATTAGAAGACGCACAATCCACTTCGTATTCCAAATTTATTACTTCACGAATCGTAATTTTGTGTAAATCATACCACTTTTCACAACCTCTGACATAAATCTTACGCGCGCTTCTTCCAATATCTTGGAGAATTTTATAAATCGATTTCAAAAATACTTCACCCTCAAAAAAGTCAAGTCCGTGATGACGCGTAAATAACCATCTGTTTTATCGTTTCGCTTCCTTGGTCAACTTTTCTAAATTACAAGGTGGTGTTACAACTCAATGCGAAGAAAAATCATCGTTTGAACCTACAACAGCAACTTCATTTGGTACTGCTACGTCTTTCTTCACTTTAAAATACTGAATGTCTACAACGAGATCCATGATACATGTTTGATGATACCACTAGCAAGTGAACCCAGAGACTAACTGGTGGAAGCCAAGGGTATAAGTATAAAGTATTTAAACCTGACAGCGCCATCCAACCACTAAAGTCAACGATGATCTGGCATGACGCATTAATTTCGAGAATGTTCTCGTAGTTGGCGTACACCATTCAGTTTACGGTCGTGGTCAATGCTTCGGTGAACCGAACATCCAATCCAACTCTACCGTGTCTAATTAGGTTCCAATGAGAGCATTCGTTGGCCGATAAACCTGGCGTTAAATCGAAAGCAAACAGGCAGTATTCGTTTGGGTAAGATTCGAGATCAATGTGGTTTCCTTTGTTGAGAAAGTGAACTCCAGTGCCCGAAAACAAGGTGTGATATGCATTGACGTATAAATTATTTGTTTTGAAGTCTGGCTGCAACGGTTTGAAAGGAACTTGAACACCATCGGTGAACAAACAGAGGAAATTATGAAAATTGAATAGATAACCATTGCAGGCTTGATTTTTTACAAAACTGACAATGATTCGTTTTGGTTCTTGTCCTAAAATTATATCTTCCAAAGTCTCGCTATAAATTTCGCTGTGCATCGTCAAAGCTTTAACCTCAACCCGTGTGAGCGGATATTTTGCCGTACTTTTTGACGATCCCTTGGCGTGGGCAAGTTAAACGGATTGACACGTCAAACTAATAGATCAGCTTCTTCGATACGTACAGAAACTGAATTTGAGGTGTCCATGAGACAAAAAGCGTCGCGAGACCTTACTAAGCGCATTCTCACCTAAACACTATTGATAAGTAATTTTTCCTGGTTGTACATGTAACAATAAAGATGACCAATGAGATCGACTGATTTTTTTGCAGATAGTAACGCACGTCGCTTTGCGAGTTCTATATTGGCATCTGCCACATCGTCTATTTTTTTTGCTTACTGTCATACCACAAGACACTCGTTAAATGCGATGATTTCGCAGCGGGCCCGTAATTTAGTAAAGTTTGCAGGTTAGCTTCCTACGAATTCTTTACCCTTATCCGTCTCGAGACACATTGGTTTGCGATCGTTGCTTCTCGACAAAATATGTTGAAACGTTTTGGCCACATTTTTTGACGTCTTGTTTCTGATCGGTTTGGCCGAAGCGTATTTACTGATGACATCGATGACATCGAGGACGTAAGCGTAACCGTCATTGTAAGTTTTTAAAGATCTCAAATCCATTAAATCAGCCTCCCACACGTCGACAAAATTCCTTACATTATAGCTTCTTCTGGGAAAACGATCTCTTATACGTCTGTGTAAATTGTAGGCATCTTGATTCTCAAGCCACTCTATCACGTTCGGTCGCAAAATTTTTTTTTACAGCACTCGCAAATTTGTTACCACCCGCGTATGCAGCGGATCGGGCCGCATTGTAGTACAGTTTTTTAAGTGTTTCATGCATTATCCTTTTTTTTCTTTTTCTTATTTCTTCTTAACCTCCTTCTTCTTTTTCTTACTCGATTCGGATCCAATTGCTCTCTTGATACGCGAAAAAACTTTTCAAACGTAATCTTGCTGCACATGAGTAGGCCGTCAATAAAGCTACTGTTCGCTAATCCGGTAGTGTTTTCTTAGCAAGCATACGCGAAGTAGCAAATTCTGCTAAGGCACGATCAGCTTTTTGACGGTCCCCCTTCTTTTCCGTAGCGTAGGCAAGATCGTGCTGACGACAAGCTTCATCCAAAGCATTTACTTATACGCAGCACGCAAGCGAAGTAGAACGACTGAAGCGCTTTTGCGAAACTTTTTATGTACGTTTTCGATAACTTCGGTATCTTGCCTCTCCTCCTTTATACGTTTTATTTCATCCTCGCCATCGGACGGTTCGTTATCTTGGGATGAGGTCGCGTGGTTACTTTCCACGTTAGTATTAATATGTCCGTAACTCTTGTTCTCTACGTCCTCAATCGTTGCAAAACTTGTTGGTATTTTTTTCACTTTTTTTGCTCGTCGTCGTACGATGAACTGAAAATGTTGTTCATTTCTACGTCGATTCGACTCGTTGTGGTGCCTGGTGTTTGCACGGATTTTAGATCACCGCTGAGAAATTTGTTTCGTAAACGTTCTACGTTTTCTTTGGAAAGGAGAATCATTTTTTTTTGTGTACTCCATTCTTTTTTACACTAGCGACAGCACCGTTCCGAGGAGTTGACCCACTAATGCAGGTAAGAAACTTTCTCCTTGTTGCACGATGATTTTTTTCTTCGATGCCAGATGAATTTTTTTTTCTTATTTTCTTAGAACATTGGCGTGTTTACGCAAACGTCTTTTGTTCTGTGCATTAACCGCTACGTTTCCTTCAAGAATATTCAACGCGCACTCACAAATGTATCTGATCAGTTTGAAATCGGCTTGACGCAACAACGCCTTTTTCTGCTCCTATTCGAGATGATACAGAGCTCTCAAAATGGTGGTGGGCTTCGGGCCAAACGGAGATCGTAACTTTAGTGCCATCATAACGTTACTACGGTCACTTGATTGACCGTGTCGCTTCCTTTTAGCAGCTTTTGTGCCACGTGTACATACTGATACTTGTCAAAAAAAACACAAGTACCAAATCGACAGTCATCCGGTGTGTTTTGTTTGAGATCTAACAAGAGGTAGCCAAACAGTCGCGAAGTGTAGTCCCAATAAGCTTCTTGCGAAAACCGTGGATTTTCTGGACACACTTGTCTCGAAAGATGTTACATTTGCGCTCGATCGCGCAGATTTTTTAAAGATGACGATGTACTGTGCGTTTAACGATGTCGCGCTGACCCTTACCTTGATGAAATATATTTTGCATAATGAAGATTACGCTTATGTTGTTATGATGACTACTTTTAGTGAACAGATCGACGATAGCTCCACTAGCGGATGGTTTATGCATAAAATCGTCAATGATTACTAGTTTTGGTCTCGAGTCACCCACCCAGTGACTGCATTGCGGTTATCCTTCGTGAAATTCTATATTATTTCCGAGATCTCGGAAAGGACTGGAGAACTGGAGTTCTACCATAACCAGTTGGGCCGCTCAGTGTGCCCGTCCATGGATGTTTCCATCGCGTATCCATGATACCTACTGCACTCTGCCGATAGGCTGAGTGACCACAGGGGCCACACCGCGCGCGTCGCTTGTGAGTCCGCAAGCGATTTGAAAAAAGGCTCGTACTAGCGTAAGACTGGATCGTGCGACGAATCAGCTCGCGTCGTCGACTTGTGCGCTAATCGAGGTCTTTTATCCGCCACCGCGCCGCCACAACAGCTTACTTTAGCGTAAAGGCGACTCTCGCGAACAACTGGCTCGTTTCGACGGATTAATGGCTAATCGAACTGATCACAATTGTGTTATTAACATTCTCCGCTACAAAAATGTGCTGACTTGAAATTAAAAACATTCGTCGCCTGGGTTCTACGAATTTACTGACGTTAACGGTAATTTGATATTATATTGAAGGTTCCACGCGCGCGCACACATTCACACACACACACACACTCAGACATACATACACACACACACACATACACACACACACACACACACACACATGTTTTGACAGCTTACTACACTCTGCTTGGTTTTTTTTTTTTTCTATCTGTCTCTCACTAGTGTCGTCCATATTACGGTTTGCTTCTGGAAAATTCGAATCACACATCAATCACGTCAGCGGCAGCAGTGTTGTGTTTGTATTCGTAAGGGTACAAAATGTTGACTTTAAATAAGTATCATGTTGGCTCTGAAAAGCTTTTTTTTTTTTTATTAGTTATTCACTGTATATTCGTGTGCTTGTAACCAAACGGATAACTTATATCCATAGTCCTAAAATTTATTTTCCCGTAAACTGGTTGACAAGTTTTCGTTTCCGGTTGCGTTATGACACCATAAAAAGCTGTTTGGCGTATAGCATGATTCGACAATGTAATTTTCGGTACATACGTTGTAATTAATTCTCGAACCTAGTCAAAATTTATCTTTTTGCTGTTTGTATAGTTCAATCTGATACCCTTTACGTTTCAAACGCATTTTTCGTCGCGTTCCCATTAGGTTTTATACTTGTTGCGTAAAACTTTGGTCCACCAGAAACGAAGTTATACAGGTACCGATTCCTGATTTGGCCAATTTGTTCGTAAGACAGCCAAGCGTCGTACCAAGAGGTAAGTCGGGCATTCCTTCTCGAGTAACGTAAAAAACAGAATCGGTATCATAATATAATGCGCGTGGTCCTAACTTATACAAATAGCTAAAAAGTTTTGAACGAGCTTGAGCTGTAATAAATGCAGCTATGACCACACTAGTTGACGTAGATAGTGCTAAACCCTCGTTTTTATAACTACAGCTTACGTAAAGTGTATCGTTGTCAGCCAATATATTGTTAACATCTATTTCTGCACTGGTAATTCCATCAATCTTTCATGGGTTGTGACGACTTCGGTTTTTTTCAAATATTCGCGTTGACCAAATTTACCCCATAAAGAATTTAGACACAATTGAGCGACGGATCTTAATCTAGCGTCATAATATTTTTCACTTTTATTAAGATCTATTCCCTTGGCGTCTCGTATTTCACTAATACATCCGTCTTTATCTTCGTCTGTGAGATACTCGGGAGAAAAACCAGAGGCCTGTATTTTTTGTTAAAAAAACTCGTCAATATATTTTGCAAATAAACCTTCTTCTTTTCTTTCTTGATCGTATTGCGGCATTCTATACTGCCATATTTCATAAACATTTTTGACTACATAGCCTAGTTGAACGGTAATTTTTACTTCGTAAGATATCCACGTACCTTTTAACATTCGATCGTTCGCATCTTCGTGTCGACAATCTTCTTAATTCATATTTATGTGTACGAGACAGTGGACCAATTAACTTGTTGTGCATTTTTACCGGTAACACGGGGTGGTATAAATTTGGCGGTGGCAGTACATCACACATGATCAATCCGTTTACACGCGACACGTCATTGTTGTCTCCAACAATTCGTCCACACTCTATTTTTTCAAAGTATATCGTTGGGTGACCGATGAAGAATTTACCACGTTTGAATATATATAGGTACAACGAGCAAACGTAAATGTATTTAATTTCGTCCGTCCCCTGACACTCATACTTTTTAACTGGATTCTCCGTGCAGCCACCGAAAAACGCATCACGCGGGTTGATGGCTTTTTGTTTCCAATAATCTTCACTTTCTAGAAGAAAATCTCGAATTCCCACGCTATGACGAATTCGTTCATTAAAGAGTCCTCGATGGCTCCGTGGTTAGCGTGCTAGCTTCCTAGCCTGACGGAAAACGGGTTCGATTCTCGTCGAAACATTTTCGGGAATTTCGATTCTCGGACTTTTTCGGTGGGAAAAGTACCCGTGGCGCCAAAAACACATTCTCCCCGATTCTAGCGGACTGACTGCAATTTCTCCTTATGATGCCTGGACCTGGGGGGCAATCCCTCCTTGGGGAGGTCGTCGACGCACCCTGACGCTGCCGGGTCGGTGGGTTCCCGCTGGCAGTAGGCGCTAAGCCAATTCCCGTCAGGGAAGCCAAAAGCTCATTGTCCTGGTGAATGGGTCACCGGCGAGTCTCTTCTGGGGGGCCCAACACCTGGGCCAGTTCATCCAGAGAAGCCGCTATCGGCCCTGCAACCATCGGCGCGGCTGGGCTAAAGATCTATGAGTGAATTCTCTTCGCTCATAAGTCTGATGCCTGACCAGGATGTGTTTCTCTCTCTCTCCGCCGTCCCTTG